>CAWLAL010000187.1:17500-19544 GCA_963854785.1 Vaccinium vitis-idaea | reverse complement strand
GTGCTTGTTGTCGGACATTTGATGGAAATACGTCCCGATGTGTGCTTGGCATCGGGTAATCGCTAGAAATAATACCCGATGCATGCTTGTTGTCGGGCATTTGATGGAAATACGTCCCGATGTGTGCTCGTCATCGGGTAATCGCTGGAAATAATACCCGATGTGCGCTTGTTGCTGGGCATTTGATGGAAATACGTCCCGATGTGTGCTTGTCATCGGGTAATCGTTGGAAATAAGACCCGACGTGTGCATGTCACCTTGTTCTAGCCACGTCCTATGGGTAATGCACGAAGAAACGATTGAAAGGCAATGCCCAGGCTTAGCGAGGCAAGGTATGGTCGCTCCAGGCTTAGCGAGGCAATTGGTCGCTCGTCCAGGCTTAGCGAGGCAAGGTATGGTCGCTCCAGGCTTAGCGAGGCAATTGGTCGCTCGTCCAGGCTTAGCGAGGCAATGTGGGGTCGCTCCAGGCTTAGCGAGGCAGGTGGTCGCTCGTCCAGGCTTAGCGAGGCAATGTGGGGTCGCTCCAGGCTTAGCGAGGCAGGTGGTCGCTCCCCAGGCTTAGCGAGGCAATGGTTGGTCGCTCCAAGCTTGGCAAGGCTAAATTGGTTGCCCTCCACGCTCGACAAGGCTAGGAATGATGGTTGTCACGAAGCATCTCAATCGACACCGCGAAGTGCGCAGCGTGCTATTCCTCTACGATGCATTGGTGTCCCCGCACGGTGAGCATGCTTGGTTATACGGCTTAAGGTGCCTCAGTCCCAAGTGTGTGCCCAGGGGATACCTCCTTGTTGAGAGGAAGCAGGCTCGCCCGGGTGTCGATCGACATGCTTCGCGCCGCATGTTGCAAGGGCAACAGCAAAGGCTTGCATGGATGTCGTCTTGTTGGTCCCGCGATTTCACTGAGGGATGCTTGCTCGATGCCGGTGGTATCACCATGTCGCGAAAGTGTGTAGTAGGGCTTATGGCACGGGGCGCATTAGTAGTGTCACGAAAGTGTGTAGTAGCGCTTATGGCGCGAGGCGCATTAGTAGTGTCACGAAAGTGTGTAGTAGTGCTTATGGCTCGAGGCGCATTAGTATCGGCGTTGTGATGCCAAGGGCTTGGGCGGGATATTCCTTGGTTTTCTAAAAGACGTCATGCATTGCTATGCGTTTGTTGTTGCAATGGAACATGCGGCACGCCATGCCAAAGGAGATACATTGTCGATAGATTGTGCGACTGTCCTTCGGGAAAGTAGTGCTTTTGGTCGGCCTTGGATCTCCTTTGGCTATGGCACCCCCCCCCCCCCCCCCCTTCCCCCAAAAAAATTTGGTTTTCTAAAATATTTTGTGCCGCGTGTTTCAAGTGCAATGCCGAAGGCTAGCATGGATGTCGTCTTTCTTGTCCCGCGATTTCACCTGAGGGATGCTTGCCCGATGCCGGTGGTATCACCGTGTTGCGAAAGTGTGTAGTAGGGCTTATGGCACGGGGCGCATTAGTAGTGTCACGAAAGTGTGTAGTAGCGCTTATGGCGCGAGGCGCATTAGTAGTGTCGCGAAAGTGTGTAGTAGTGCTTATGGCTCGAGGTGCATTAGTAGCGGCGTTGTGATGCCAAGGGCTTGGGCGGGATATTCCTTGGTTTTCTGAAAGACTTCATGCATCGCCAAGCGTTTTGTGTTGCAATGGAACAGGCAGCACGTGCCTTTCCGATTGAGATCCCTTGTTGAAGGATTGCGCGAAAGTCCCACGGGCTAGTAGTGCTTTTGGTCGGCCTTGGATCTCCTTTGGCTGTGGCATTGTCCCTCCCCCGAAAAAGTGCTTGTCGCCTCGTTGTGCCAAGCCTGCTGCCTTGATGACGCATTGGTGTTCCCCCGGGGATGCCTCTTTGCCGAGAGGAAGCATGTTGCTCGAGTCCCGATCGATTTTGTGCCGCGTGTTTCCAGTGCAATGCCGAAGGCTAGCATGGATGTCGTCTTTCCTGTCCCGCGATTTCACCCGAGGGATGCTTGCCCGATGCCGGTGGTATCACCGTGTTGCGAAAGTGTGTAGTAGGGCTTATGGCACG
>CAWLAL010000187.1:0-7500 GCA_963854785.1 Vaccinium vitis-idaea | reverse complement strand
TTTTGAAGAAGTTCCAATTGGCACTTTGTTGAGAAAAACTCAAATTCTCAAAAAAATGCCTAGTACGCTCCTGGGACGAAAAGATGTTTCTTCCTGCCACTTGGGGAAAAGCTCAAGATGCATATATAAGGGAGGGGCTGCCCTTTGCACCCGGTATAGACGGTGGGCTAGCCGACGGCTTGTCACCGGGCAATCGTTGGAAATACGACCCGACGTCGGCTTGTCACCGGGCAATAGTTGGAAATAAGACCCGGGCAACGGTTGGAAATACGACCCGATGGTCAATGGCGGAAAAATGACGGAGCCGGCCAAAAAAGGCATCGATGATAGGCTAGCCGACGGGTGCTTGACACCGGGCAACGGTTGGAAATACGACCCGACGGTAAACGGAGGAAAAACGAAGGAGCCGGCCAAAAAAAATGCTCATAAATCCACTAAAAAACACCTGCGTGCGTGCGTGCGTGCGTGCGTGCGTGCGTGCGTGCGTGCGTGCGTGCACGGGCACGGGCACTAGGGCTCTAGGGCTCTTGGGCCTTGGGCACTTGAGCACTTGGAAGCACTTGGAAGCACTTGGAAGCACTTGGAAGCAATTAGGAGCAATTGGGAAGCAATTGCCTCGACATGGGCTTGACATGCCTTGACACGGGCTCGACATGGGCTCGACATGCCTCGACATGGGCTTGACAAGGCATCCCACGACATGGGATTGACAAAACATGCCAAGATATGGCTAGACATGCCACAATATGGGTAAAAGGCATGCTACAACAAGGGCTTGACATGCCTTGACACGGGCTCGACATGCCTTGACACGGGCTCGACATGCCTCGACATGGGCTCGACATGCCTCGACATGGGATTGACAAAACATGCCAAGATATGGCTAGACATGCCACAATATGGGTAAAAGGCATGCTACAACAAGGGCTTGACATGCCTTGACACGGGCTCGACATGCCTCGACACGGGCTCGACATGCCTCGACATGGGCTCGACATGCCTCGACATGGGCTTGACAAGGCATCCCACGACATGGGATTGACAAAACATGCCAAGATATGGCTAGACATGCCACAATATGGGTAAAAGGCATGCTACAACAAGGGCTTGACATGCCTTGACACGGGCTCGACATGCCTCGACACGGGCTCGACATGCCTCGACATTGGCTCGACATGGGCTTGACAAGGCATCCCACGACATGGGATTGACAAAACATGCCAAGATATGGCTAGACATGCCACAATATGGGTAAAAGGCATGCTACAACAAGGGCTTGACATGCCTTGACACGGGCTCGACATGCCTCGACACGGGCTCGACATGCCTCGACATGGGCTTGACAAGGCATCCCACGACATGGGATTGACAAAACATGCCAAGATATGGCTAGACATGCCACAATATGGGCAAAAGGCATGCTACAACAAGGGCTTGACATGCCTTGACACGGGCTCGACATGCCTCGACATGGGCTCGACATGCCTCGACATGGGCTTGACAAGGCATCCCACGACATGGGATTGACAAAACATGCCAAGATATGGCTAGACATGCCACAATATGGGTAAAAGGCATGCTACAACAAGGGCTTGACATGCCTTGACACGGGCTCGACATGCCTCGACACGGGCTCGACATGCCTCGACATTGGCTCGACATGGGCTTGACAAGGCATCCCACGACATGGGATTGACAAAACATGCCAAGATATGGCTAGACATGCCACAATATGGGTAAAAGGCATGCTACAACAAGGGCTTGACATGCCTTGACACGGGCTCGACATGCCTCGACACGGGCTCGACATGGGCTTGACAAGGCATCCCACGACATGGGATTGACAAAACATGCCAAGATATGGCTAGACATGCCACAATATGGGTAAAAGGCATGCTACAACAAGGGCTTGACATGCCTTGACACGGGCTCGACATGCCTTGACACGGGCTCGACATGCCTCGACATGGGCTCGACATGCCTCGACATGGGATTGACAAAACATGCCAAGATATGGCTAGACATGCCACAATATGGGTAAAAGGCATGCTACAACAAGGGCTTGACATGCCTTGACACGGGCTCGACATGCCTCGACACGGGCTCGACATGCCTCGACATGGGCTCGACATGCCTCGACATGGGCTTGACAAGGCATCCCACGACATGGGATTGACAAAACATGCCAAGATATGGCTAGACATGCCACAATATGGGTAAAAGGCATGCTACAACAAGGGCTTGACATGCCTTGACACGGGCTCGACATGCCTCGACACGGGCTCGACATGCCTCGACATTGGCTCGACATGGGCTTGACAAGGCATCCCACGACATGGGATTGACAAAACATGCCAAGATATGGCTAGACATGCCACAATATGGGTAAAAGGCATGCTACAACAAGGGCTTGACATGCCTTGACACGGGCTCGACATGCCTCGACACGGGCTCGACATGCCTCGACATGGGCTTGACAAGGCATCCCACGACATGGGATTGACAAAACATGCCAAGATATGGCTAGACATGCCACAATATGGGCAAAAGGCATGCTACAACAAGGGCTTGACATGCCTTGACACGGGCTCGACATGCCTTGACACGGGCTCGACATGCCTCGACATGGGCTCGACATGCCTCGACATGGGCTTGACAAGGCATCCCACGACATGGGATTGACAAAACATGCCAAGATATGGCTAGACATGCCACAATATGGGTAAAAGGCATGCTACAACAAGGGCTTGACATGCCTTGACACGGGCTCGACATGCCTCGACACGGGCTCGACATGCCTCGACATGGGCTTGACAAGGCATCCCACGACATGGGATTGACAAAACATGCCAAGATATGGCTAGACATGCCACAATATGGGCAAAAGGCATGCTACAACAAGGGCTTGACATGCCTTGACACGGGCTCGACATGCCTTGACACGGGCTCGACATGCCTCGACATGGGCTCGACATGCCTCGACATGGGATTGACAAAACATGCCAAGATATGGCTAGACATGCCACAATATGGGTAAAAGGCATGCTACAACAAGGGCTTGACATGCCTTGACACGGGCTCGACATGCCTCGACACGGGCTCGACATGCCTCGACATGGGCTCGACATGCCTCGACATGGGCTTGACAAGGCATCCCACGACATGGGATTGACAAAACATGCCAAGATATGGCTAGACATGCCACAATATGGGTAAAAGGCATGCTACAACAAGGGCTTGACATGCCTTGACACGGGCTCGACATGCCTCGACACGGGCTCGACATGCCTCGACATTGGCTCGACATGGGCTTGACAAGGCATCCCACGACATGGGATTGACAAAACATGCCAAGATATGGCTAGACATGCCACAATATGGGTAAAAGGCATGCTACAACAAGGGCTTGACATGCCTTGACACGGGCTCGACATGCCTCGACACGGGCTCGACATGCCTCGACATGGGCTTGACAAGGCATCCCACGACATGGGATTGACAAAACATGCCAAGATATGGCTAGACATGCCACAATATGGGCAAAAGGCATGCTACAACAAGGGCTTGACATGCCTTGACACGGGCTCGACATGCCTTGACACGGGCTCGACATGCCTCGACATGGGCTCGACATGCCTCGACATGGGCTTGACAAGGCATCCCACGACATGGGATTGACAAAACATGCCAAGATATGGCTAGACATGCCACAATATGGGTAAAAGGCATGCTACAACAAGGGCTTGACATGCCTTGACACGGGCTCGACATGCCTCGACACGGGCTCGACATGCCTCGACATGGGCTCGACATGCCTCGACATGGGCTTGACAAGGCATCCCACGACATGGGATTGACAAAACATGCCAAGATATGGCTAGACATGCCACAACATGGGCAAAAGGCATGGGCTTGACAAGGCATGCATGCCACGACATGGGCTCGACATGCCATCGGTGAAAAAACCACCCGACGGGTGGTTGGCACCGAGCAATCGCTTGAAAAACCACCCCGTGGGTGCTTGAGATGACTTGTGGTAGGTTGTTTGGCTAGAATGCCTCATAAGAACTCTCTAAAACATCACCTCCATGTGTGTTTCGCAAAGGATAATTTTTTTCTTTTATAACGCATACATTTAGAGACTTTGAGGTTGGTTTTTTACATCTCTTTCCATCTACTACCTTCCAAATATTTTTTATAATTAATGTGTAGAAGTAATAGATTTTATTTGGGATTTTTCCTATTTTTAATGTATTTTTTCTTGATTTTTTTGATTTTTTATGGTTTATTTTCGAAATTAATTAATAATAAATAATCCCTTTGGAAAAAAAATCTGAATTTTTTTGTGAAGGTGCTACAAAATGTTTTGAACAAGTTCCAATTGGCACTTTGTTGAGCAAAACTCAATTTTTCGAAAAAATGGCTAGTACGCTCCTCGGACGAAAAGATGTTTCTTCCTGCCACATGGGGAAAAGCTCAAGATGCATATATAAGGGGGGGTGGTCTCCCTCCTTGCCAAGCCAAGGCCAGCCATGCCGGCTGCCTTGGCAAGGCCCGGGCATGACCAACCCGTGCATGCTGGGCACTTTGGCTTCGATGCCAAGTGCAAACACATGCCCGGGGTAATGCACGGAAAAAAGACCAAAATACCCCTGTGGGTAACGAAATGGCCCGATGGGTAACGAAATGAGCCGACGGGTAACGAAATGAGCCGATCTTCGGGCTATCAAAGGCATTTCGGGTTCAATGCCTCGTGCTATCGATACCCATGGAGTAATGAACGAAAAAATGACCGAAATGCCCCTGTGGGTAGCAAATAGTGCCCGACGGGTCACGAAACGAGCCGACAACCGTGCTAGG
Organism: Vaccinium vitis-idaea; assembly: GCA_963854785.1. NCBI lineage: Eukaryota > Viridiplantae > Streptophyta > Magnoliopsida > Ericales > Ericaceae > Vaccinium > Vaccinium vitis-idaea. The sequence continues at coordinate 2,640 of CAWLAL010000187.1, read as the reverse complement.
AAAGGCATTTTGGCACCCGACGGCTACATTCTTTGGGTAATCGCTGAAAACATGACCCGATGCGTTCTTGTTGCCGAGTAACCGCTTGAAACATGACCCGATGCGTGCTTGTTGTCGGACATTTGATGGAAATACGTCCCGATGTGTGCTTGGCATCGGGTAATCGCTAGAAATAATACCCGATGCATGCTTGTTGTCGGGCATTTGATGGAAATACGTCCCGATGTGTGCTCGTCATCGGGTAATCGCTGGAAATAATACCCGATGTGCGCTTGTTGCTGGGCATTTGATGGAAATACGTCCCGATGTGTGCTTGTCATCGGGTAATCGTTGGAAATAAGACCCGACGTGTGCATGTCACCTTGTTCTAGCCACGTCCTATGGGTAATGCACGAAGAAACGATTGAAAGGCAATGCCCAGGCTTAGCGAGGCAAGGTATGGTCGCTCCAGGCTTAGCGAGGCAATTGGTCGCTCGTCCAGGCTTAGCGAGGCAAGGTATGGTCGCTCCAGGCTTAGCGAGGCAATTGGTCGCTCGTCCAGGCTTAGCGAGGCAATGTGGGGTCGCTCCAGGCTTAGCGAGGCAGGTGGTCGCTCGTCCAGGCTTAGCGAGGCAATGTGGGGTCGCTCCAGGCTTAGCGAGGCAGGTGGTCGCTCCCCAGGCTTAGCGAGGCAATGGTTGGTCGCTCCAAGCTTGGCAAGGCTAAATTGGTTGCCCTCCACGCTCGACAAGGCTAGGAATGATGGTTGTCACGAAGCATCTCAATCGACACCGCGAAGTGCGCAGCGTGCTATTCCTCTACGATGCATTGGTGTCCCCGCACGGTGAGCATGCTTGGTTATACGGCTTAAGGTGCCTCAGTCCCAAGTGTGTGCCCAGGGGATACCTCCTTGTTGAGAGGAAGCAGGCTCGCCCGGGTGTCGATCGACATGCTTCGCGCCGCATGTTGCAAGGGCAACAGCAAAGGCTTGCATGGATGTCGTCTTGTTGGTCCCGCGATTTCACTGAGGGATGCTTGCTCGATGCCGGTGGTATCACCATGTCGCGAAAGTGTGTAGTAGGGCTTATGGCACGGGGCGCATTAGTAGTGTCACGAAAGTGTGTAGTAGCGCTTATGGCGCGAGGCGCATTAGTAGTGTCACGAAAGTGTGTAGTAGTGCTTATGGCTCGAGGCGCATTAGTATCGGCGTTGTGATGCCAAGGGCTTGGGCGGGATATTCCTTGGTTTTCTAAAAGACGTCATGCATTGCTATGCGTTTGTTGTTGCAATGGAACATGCGGCACGCCATGCCAAAGGAGATACATTGTCGATAGATTGTGCGACTGTCCTTCGGGAAAGTAGTGCTTTTGGTCGGCCTTGGATCTCCTTTGGCTATGGCACCCCCCCCCCCCCCTTCCCCCAAAAAAATTTGGTTTTCTAAAATATTTTGTGCCGCGTGTTTCAAGTGCAATGCCGAAGGCTAGCATGGATGTCGTCTTTCTTGTCCCGCGATTTCACCTGAGGGATGCTTGCCCGATGCCGGTGGTATCACCGTGTTGCGAAAGTGTGTAGTAGGGCTTATGGCACGGGGCGCATTAGTAGTGTCACGAAAGTGTGTAGTAGCGCTTATGGCGCGAGGCGCATTAGTAGTGTCGCGAAAGTGTGTAGTAGTGCTTATGGCTCGAGGTGCATTAGTAGCGGCGTTGTGATGCCAAGGGCTTGGGCGGGATATTCCTTGGTTTTCTGAAAGACTTCATGCATCGCCAAGCGTTTTGTGTTGCAATGGAACAGGCAGCACGTGCCTTTCCGATTGAGATCCCTTGTTGAAGGATTGCGCGAAAGTCCCACGGGCTAGTAGTGCTTTTGGTCGGCCTTGGATCTCCTTTGGCTGTGGCATTGTCCCTCCCCCGAAAAAGTGCTTGTCGCCTCGTTGTGCCAAGCCTGCTGCCTTGATGACGCATTGGTGTTCCCCCGGGGATGCCTCTTTGCCGAGAGGAAGCATGTTGCTCGAGTCCCGATCGATTTTGTGCCGCGTGTTTCCAGTGCAATGCCGAAGGCTAGCATGGATGTCGTCTTTCCTGTCCCGCGATTTCACCCGAGGGATGCTTGCCCGATGCCGGTGGTATCACCGTGTTGCGAAAGTGTGTAGTAGGGCTTATGGCACGGGGCGCATTAGTAGTGTCACGAAAGTGTGTAGTAGCGCTTATGGCGCGAGGCGCATTAGTAGTGTCGCGAAAGTGTGTAGTAGTGCTTATGGCTCGAGGTGCATTAGTAGCGGCGTTGTGATGCCAAGGGCTTGGGCGGGATATTCCTTGGTTTTCTGAAAGACTTCATGCATCGCCAAGCGTTTTGTGTTGCAAGGGAACAGGCGGCACGTGCCTTGCCGATTGAGATCCCTTGTCGAAGGATTGCGCGAAAGCCCCACGGGCTAGTAGTGCTTTCGGTCGGCCTTGGATCTCCTTTGGCTATGGCACACCCCCCCCCCCCCCCCCCTCCCCCCCCAAAAAAAAAAAAAAAAAAACTGGTTTTCTAAAAGATTTTGTGCCGCGTGTTTCAAGTGCAATGCCGAAGGCTAGCATGGATGTCGTCTTTCTTGTCCCGCGATTTCACCTGAGGGATGCTTGCCCGATGCCGGTGGTATCACCGTGTTGCGAAAGTGTG
>CAWLAL010000186.1:0-5000 GCA_963854785.1 Vaccinium vitis-idaea | reverse complement strand
ATAAGCCCTACTACACACTTTCGCAACACGGTGATACCACCGGCATCGGGCAAGCATCCCTCGGGTGAAATCGCGGGACAGGAAAGACGACATCCATGCTAGCCTTCGGCATTGCACTGGAAACACGCGGCACAAAATCGATCGGGACTCGAGCAACATGCTTCCTCTCGGCAAAGAGGCATCCCCGGGGGAACACCAATGCGTCATCAAGGCAGCAGGCTTGGCACAACGAGGCGACAAGCACTTTTTCGGGGGAGGGACAATGCCACAGCCAAAGGAGATCCAAGGCCGACCAAAAGCACTACTAGCCCGTGGGACTTTCGCGCAATCCTTCGACAAGGGATCTCAATCGGCAAGGAACGTGCTGCCTGTTCCATTGCAACACAAAACGCTTGGCGATGCATGAAGTCTTTCAGAAAACCAAGGAATATCCCGCCCAAGCCCTTGGCATCACAACGCCGCTACTAATGCACCTCGAGCCATAAGCACTACTACACACTTTCGCGACACTACTAATGCGCCTCGCGCCATAAGCGCTACTACACACTTTCGTGACACTACTAATGCGCCCCGTGCCATAAGCCCTACTACACACTTTCGCAACACGGTGATACCACCGGCATCGGGCAAGCATCCCTCAGGTGAAATCGCGGGACAAGAAAGACGACATCCATGCTAGCCTTCGGCATTGCACTTGAAACACGCGGCACAAAATATTTTAGAAAACCAAATTTTTTTGGGGGAAGGGGGGGGGGGTGCCATAGCCAAAGGAGATCCAAGGCCCGACCAAAAGCACTACTTTCCCGAAGGACAGTCGCACAATCTATCGACAATGTATCTCCTTTGGCATGGCGTGCCGCATGTTCCATTGCAACAACAAACGCATAGCAATGCATGACGTCTTTTAGAAAACCAAGGAATATCCCGCCCAAGCCCTTGGCATCACAACGCCGATACTAATGCGCCTCGAGCCATAAGCACTACTACACACTTTCGTGACACTACTAATGCGCCTCGCGCCATAAGCGCTACTACACACTTTCGTGACACTACTAATGCGCCCCGTGCCATAAGCCCTACTACACACTTTCGCGACATGGTGATACCACCGGCATCGAGCAAGCATCCCTCAGTGAAATCGCGGGACCAACAAGACGACATCCATGCAAGCCTTTGCTGTTGCCCTTGCAACATGCGGCGCGAAGCATGTCGATCGACACCCGGGCGAGCCTGCTTCCTCTCAACAAGGAGGTATCCCCTGGGCACACACTTGGGACTGAGGCACCTTAAGCCGTATAACCAAGCATGCTCACCGTGCGGGGACACCAATGCATCGTAGAGGAATAGCACGCTGCGCACTTCACGGTGTCGATTGAGATGCTTCGTGACAACCATCATTCCTAGCCTTGTCGAGCGTGGAGGGCAACCAATTTAGCCTTGCCAAGCTTGGAGCGACCAACCATTGCCTCGCTAAGCCTGGGGAGCGACCACCTGCCTCGCTAAGCCTGGAGCGACCCCACATTGCCTCGCTAAGCCTGGACGAGCGACCACCTGCCTCGCTAAGCCTGGAGCGACCCCACATTGCCTCGCTAAGCCTGGACGAGCGACCAATTGCCTCGCTAAGCCTGGAGCGACCATACCTTGCCTCGCTAAGCCTGGACGAGCGACCAATTGCCTCGCTAAGCCTGGAGCGACAATACCTTGCCTCGCTAAGCCTGGGCATTGCCTTTCAATCGTTTCTTCGTGCATTACCCATAGGACGTGGCTAGAACAAGGTGACATGCACACGTCGGGTCTTATTTCCAACGATTACCCGATGACAAGCACACATCGGGACGTATTTCCATCAAATGCCCAGCAACAAGCGCACATCGGGTATTATTTCCAGCGATTACCCGATGACGAGCACACATCGGGACGTATTTCCATCAAATGCCCGACAACAAGCATGCATCGGGTATTATTTCTAGCGATTACCCGATGCCAAGCACACATCGGGACGTATTTCCATCAAATGTCCGACAACAAGCACGCATCGGGTCATGTTTTCAGCGATTACCCAAAGAATGTAGCCGTCGGGTGCCAAAATGCCTTTCCTAGCACGGTTGTCGGCTCGTTTCGTGACCCGTCGGGCACTATTTGCTACCCACAGGGGCATTTCGGTCATTTTTTCGTTCATTACTCCATGGGTATCGATAGCACGAGGCATTGAACCCGAAATGCCTTTGATAGCCCGAAGATCGGCTCATTTCGTTACCCGTCGGCTCATTTCGTTACCCATCGGGCCATTTCGTTACCCACAGGGGTATTTTGGTCTTTTTTCCGTGCATTACCCCGGGCATGTGTTTGCACTTGGCATCGAAGCCAAAGTGCCCAGCATGCACGGGTTGGTCATGCCCGGGCCTTGCCAAGGCAGCCGGCATGGCTGGCCTTGGCTTGGCAAGGAGGGAGACCACCCCCCCTTATATATGCATCTTGAGCTTTTCCCCATGTGGCAGGAAGAAACATCTTTTCGTCCGAGGAGCGTACTAGCCATTTTTTCGAAAAATTGAGTTTTGCTCAACAAAGTGCCAATTGGAACTTGTTCAAAACATTTTGTAGCACCTTCACAAAAAAATTCAGATTTTTTTTCCAAAGGGATTATTTATTATTAATTAATTTCGAAAATACACCATAAAAAATCAAAAAAATCAAGAAAAAATACATTAAAAATAGGAAAAATCCCAAATAAAATCTATTACTTCTACACATTAATTATAAAAAATATTTGGAAGGTAGTAGATGGAAAGAGATGTAAAAAACCAACCTCAAAGTCTCTAAATGTATGCGTTATAAAAGAAAAAAATTATCCTTTGCGAAACACACATGGAGGTGATGTTTTAGAGAGTTCTTATGAGGCATTCTAGCCAAACAACCTACCACAAGTCATCTCAAGCACCCACGGGGTGGTTTTTCAAGCGATTGCTCGGTGCCAACCACCCGTCGGGTGGTTTTTTCACCGATGGCATGTCGAGCCCATGTCGTGGCATGCATGCCTTGTCAAGCCCATGCCTTTTGCCCATGTTGTGGCATGTCTAGCCATATCTTGGCATGTTTTGTCAATCCCATGTCGTGGGATGCCTTGTCAAGCCCATGTCGAGGCATGTCGAGCCCATGTCGAGGCATGTCGAGCCCGTGTCGAGGAATGTCGAGCCCGTGTCAAGGCATGTCAAGCCCTTGTTGTAGCATGCCTTTTACCCATATTGTGGCATGTCTAGCCATATCTTGGCATGTTTTGTCAATCCCATGTCGTGGGATGCCTTGTCAAGCCCATGTCGAGGCATGTCGAGCCCATGTCGAGGCATGTCGAGCCCGTGTCAAGGCATGTCGAGCCCGTGTCAAGGCATGTCAAGCCCTTGTTGTAGCATGCCTTTTGCCCATATTGTGGCATGTCTAGCCATATCTTGGCATGTTTTGTCAATCCCATGTCGTGGGATGCCTTGTCAAGCCCATGTCGAGGCATGTCGAGCCCGTGTCGAGGCATGTCGAGCCCGTGTCAAGGCATGTCAAGCCCTTGTTGTAGCATGCCTTTTACCCATATTGTGGCATGTCTAGCCATATCTTGGCATGTTTTGTCAATCCCATGTCGTGGGATGCCTTGTCAAGCCCATGTCGAGGCATGTCGAGCCCGTGTCGAGGCATGTCGAGCCCGTGTCAAGGCATGTCAAGCCCTTGTTGTAGCATGCCTTTTGCCCATATTGTGGCATGTCTAGCCATATCTTGGCATGTTTTGTCAATCCCATGTCGTGGGATGATTTGTCAAGCCCATGTCGAGCCAATGTCGAGGCATGTCGAGCCCGTGTCGAGGCATGTCGAGCCCGTGTCAAGGCATGTCAAGCCCTTGTTGTAGCATGCCTTTTACCCATATTGTGGCATGTCTAGCCATATCTTGGCATGTTTTGTCAATCCCATGTCGTGGGATGCCTTGTCAAGCCCGTGTCGAGGCATGTCGAGCCCGTGTCAAGGCATGTCAAGCCCTTGTTGTAGCATGCCTTTTACCCATATTGTGGCATGTCTAGCCATATCTTGGCATGTTTTGTCAATCCCATGTCGTGGGATGCCTTGTCAAGCCCATGTCGAGGCATGTCGAGCCCATGTCGAGGCATGTCGAGCCCGTGTCGAGGCATGTCGAGCCCGTGTCAAGGCATGTCAAGCCCTTGTTGTAGCATGCCTTTTACCCATATTGTGGCATGTCTAGCCATATCTTGGCATGTTTTGTCAATCCCATGTCGTGGGATGCCTTGTCAAGCCCATGTCGAGGCATGTCGAGCCCATGTCGAGGCATGTCGAGCCCGTGTCGAGGCATGTCGAGCCCGTGTCAAGGCATGTCAAGCCCTTGTTGTAGCTTGCCTTTTACCCATATTGTGGCATGTCTAGCCATATCTTGGCATGTTTTGTCAATCCCATGTCGTGGGATGCCTTGTCAAGCCCATGTCGAGGCATGTCGAGCCCGTGTCGAGGCATGTCGAGCCCGTGTCAAGGCATGTCGAGCCCGTGTCAAGGCATGTCAAGCCCTTGTTGTAGCATGCCTTTTGCCCATATTGTGGCATGTCTAGCCATATCTTGGCATGTTTTGTCAATCCCATGTCGTGGGATGCCTTGTCAAGCCCATGTCGAGGCATGTCGAGCCCATGTCGAGGCATGTCGAGCCCGTGTCGAGGCATGTCGAGCCCGTGTCAAGGCATGTCAAGCCCTTGTTGTAGCATGCCTTTTGCCCATATTGTGGCATGTCTAGCCATATCTTGGCATGTTTTGTCAATCCCATGTCGTGGGATGCCTTGTCAAGCCCTTGTCGAGGCATGTCGAGCCCGTGTCAAGGCATGTCGAGCCCGTGCCGAGGCATGCCTTGTGCCCTTGTCTTGGCATGTTAAGCCGTGTGGTTGCATGCCTTGTCAAGCCAAAGTCGTGGGATGCCTTTTTTTTGAGAAATTGAGTTTTTCTCAACAAAGTGCCAATTGGAA
>CAWLAL010000185.1:0-28085 GCA_963854785.1 Vaccinium vitis-idaea | reverse complement strand
TGAACTAGATTAGCAAGGCTCCTGCCCATGAGTTGAAGCACAAGTCCATTGTGCGGTCCATCGGATCCCTTGAGGACAAAGTGATTGAGAAGAGGGACCACAAATTCTGGCTCGGTTCCAGCAGCACCTTGCACGCTGTGTAGCAAAGGACTTTCACCGTCAAATTCTTGATTGCGATTCAGAGCGGCTACTTTGATAGCAACATATTCAGATGTCCTAAAACATAGCTAGAGGACGCCATCCGATGTGACACTTCATGGGCTTGGGTACCTTTCATCTCTGGCTAACCAGACTGTAGCGAATTGTCCAATGCCTGTTGGCCGGAGAACTTGGTAGCGCCCGCAGATTCTTTGGAGGGATTTGATGGGATAACAGTCATTGGACCTGAGGGACGACGGTGCGCCTTCAGAGATCCAGCGCCTGCTGCTGGCAAACAGACATCATCCACGGTCGAGTCGCCTCATGTTTGCGATGGGCCTGTCAATGAGCGACTAAGCTCTCCCATCATACAAGGGGGGCAAATAAGCGTCATGTGGCATTCAGCAAATTGGGCCGTGCACACAGGCCGAGTTCCCTTCCAGACAACGCTTGCGCAGTCGCGGTGTAGGGTCGCTGCAAATAGTTCTAATAATCAGTCGCGACTGAATCAACTTAGCACTAGTTGGGCTTTCAAAAAGGACTAACCAATTCACCACCAGATGGAGTTTGGGCTACAAGTATGGCCAACATGACAGACGCTGTCCTCCGATCGTCATTCAATTGACCGCTAATGTTTCTTTGCGTCTCGAATGTCAGTCGAGTCAAGCGAGCGTTTGCATGTCTGGGTCGTCTCGCAGCCAGGTCGTTGAGCGCTTGCCAATCTATCCCAGCCAGCTAAGATGACCACAAACCTGGAAGACAACCCTACAAATTGCAGGTGATTCACCCTGCCGGATAGTCTTGTTCGCAGACATGGTTCCAAGCGGGCAGCGCCACAATTTCGTTGACTACTGCGTATGACTGTCCATGATGATGAGAAGAGTTCCTGTTCCATCCGCGTTGACCATCTGCATCTTCGGCGTTGCCACAAAGAACGCCGAAGCCGCAACCAAAGAATGATTGATACCGGGTTTCTGCACGAACCATGATGTAAAATCCTTCAGATCAACTGCGACGTAGGCGCAATTCAGGAGAACAACCATTGGTGCAATCGTCTGTCGGCCATGTTCAAAGACTCCAACGCTGAGAGATACTCTGCCCGCCCTCTAGAGTGGTGACTGGCGATGCGCTTCATCGTTATCCTGCCAGTCCGGTAGTACGCACTGTGATGCCGCAACCCAAGAGCTATGCTGGCAAATCGTGTCATCGCTGCCATCGACGAAAGACCCGATGCTCGAGAGGTCCTGGAATGCTCTGCAAAGCTCATGTTCGAGGTTCGAGACTGCTAACCCGTCGCAGGACAGCCATGTCGTCAATGTGCCTCGGCGAACGCCACTTGCACCTATGCTGTGCGCGACCGGAAGATCGCAGTCTCCGAGGCCTATCTTCGAGAGCTGGAAGCACGCTCCAGCGTCGTGGGATCTGCTCAGTTCGCAGTCGAAAGCCCGTCCATCACGCAGGACGATCACGATGGCCAAGATAGCGTCGAAGAGCAAGACAACACAACCGAAGGCTTCGTCGCCAAGCTGAGGCAGATCAAAGCGCGAGACGGAAGCCTTTCAACACGCCAGGATGCAAGCGAAGGCGCTTTGCAGCAGGAATACTGGCCTCTCACCTTTGACACGACACGTGAGTCTGCACTGCGACTGTCACAAAGCATCGCTGACATGACTAAGCCGCTAGATGCACCTTTCGATTGCCGCCATTCCCTTATGCAAAGCATTTGTTTGAGTCCTTCGTGCTCTACACTGCCCAAGACTGGCATTGGTTCATGTTGGATACGTTTCGAACATCAATGGAGTCCATATATCTGAATCCATCGACCGCCGAGTCCAAGAATCGAAATTGGCTTTGTCAGCTCTGTATAGTGCTTGCACTTGGTGAGGCCGTCCAGGCCGGCCGTAGTTTGGAAATATCTCTCGGGACGAATAGCTCATATTCACATGGTGCCGTTGCCATGACTGGAACATCGCCAGGAATCTCATTCTTCGAGCAAGCTTTAGGTCTGCTCAACATTCCATACGAAGAGGTCTCCATAGAGCACGTTGAGGTCCTGAATCTGATGGTCAGTCGAAGATATCTCACTGCGTTGCGAAAGCTAACAAGCCAGACACACTACTCGAGCTTTCTGATCGACGAAAGTCCGCCTACGCATATGCCGGTGCAAGCGTTCGGCTCTGCAATATACTCGAGTTACACAAGAAGAGCTCCTCTGCTCAATACCCTCCGCACATAGCTGAACACCGGAAGCGCGTCTGGTGGTCAGCCTACTGCCTAGACCATATGACCAGCATGCAACTGGGTCGACCCGCGACACTGGACAATAGCATGGCCGACATTGGTCTTCCCACGAACATGCCGCAAGACTCCAGGGAATTTGCGGACGCCGCCTTCTTGACAGCACGGGTGGAACTCACTTCCATACAGCAGGAAAGTAGTCTGGAGCTGACCAAGTCCGGCGTAGGGACTCATCAAGATCCATCAAAGGCACGGAACATCCTACAGACACTTTCCACTTACAGAAACGGACTGCCAACATTGAATCTGGCTGGGATTGGATCGTTCAGTCCTCATAGAATTAGAGCACTTGCTAACACATATCTGCGCTTGAATCATGTATGTTCATGCCAGCGAACATTTTCATGTCCGCGAATTGACCAGTCTCCAGTGCCAAGTCCTTTCCCTTCGGCCATTTCTTCTTCGAAAGGTTGTCGGCATCTCAAATAACGAAAAGGCAAGCAGCGAGTACGATGATCTCACCCTCGCGTGCGCGGACTCTGCAAGATCGAGTATTCGAATTTTGCTGGAAGTCCGCTCCCAAGATCTTCTGTGTAAGTCGTGACCTTATGCATCATTGTCTTGGCTGATTGCAACAGTATGGCTCGGTCCCATGGAGAACGTGCACCTGTTCTCGAGTCTGGTCATCCTATGCTTGGTCAAGGCTTTGTCCCTGGAGCAACTCCACAGATGCCTCTGGGCACTGGAAGATGAAGCCCTTTTCGAATCAGGGAGGCAAGTGCTTCATGCCATGGTCCAGGCTGGCAGCTTGGCTGCGAGGAAATACGAGCAGATGCTGGGAGAGGTATCTACATTATTCCAGAGCAAGACACCCGAGCATGATACGAGCTCGTCGGGTATGGATCAATGGGACATTGATGAATGGATGGACAAGCTGCTGGAGACCGAAAATGTGTTTGGTGAGATACAACAATGATCAACATGATTCAGGTTGTGTTTCTTGTTCATTATCTCATGCCGGTCTTCTGCAACATCAACCATAAGCTTCATCAGAGTGCTATTCTCGGGGAGCTCTCCCAAGAGGGCGGGTATACGATGTCAAGAATCGCAAACAGTTTCTCTTGCGCAACATGCCGGGAACTATCCCATCTCAGTGTCTAAGTTCTCCAAGCCATTCGCATTGTCCCCCGAAACTACACGTTCCTAAACCTAACCTCAGGAACCCCATCCGGATCCTGCACAGCCAGCAGACGCTCGCTCCTCACTTCTGTCCCATCTCGCGTTGGCATTGCAGAGTCGATTGTTGCAGTATGGACGACATAGTCGTGCCATTTCGATAAAGCTTCAGATCACAGTGTCATGATTTGAAAGTGACCTTGCAAGTCTTTGACAAGGAGCATCTTCGTGACCTCTTGCAGTGCTGTTTTTTCTTGCTTGGGCAGCATGGCCGAGTACTTAAACCGCATGGTGGGGGTCCAGTGGCATTATCCGCCTGATGCGGAGGCAGAGGTACAGGTGGGGGCGGAGGCGGAACCACCTCTTGCTGCGGCTGGGAATTATTATCTCGAAGAGCACAACCAATTCCAGCAGTTCTGCTAGCTTGGACTCGATCCGCTTGTTACTGTCTTTGATCAGGGTCTCGAGTTTGCTGTGTCTGCTGCTTTGATCGGCTAATATCGCCTTCTGAGAATCGTCCATCTTTGTCAGCATTGTCGTCAAGGCGCACATCAATCCGGCTTGGTCGTGAGTATTCATGATGACGCACGGCTGCGGAGGCTTGCAGCAAGCTAGAGTAGGCATGATCCGTCAGCTTTTTGCAAGCGCAGTAATCCTGACATGTACGACTTGCCTGTGCTTGAGCACTTGGCGCCCTCTCGAGGAGGCGAAGCTTGACACATCGGAGTTTGGTGGATGGGCCCACGGGCATGAGAGCTGCTTCTGTTACCACTGCAGTCCTGACACATTTTGGACTAGACCTAGTCATCCCCAAATGGCTGGAGATGTCCACTCGCATGGTTACACACGGTCAATATATACAGTAACTCTACGAGACTGGACTCACGCGCAGCTCACGCCACAATCGTGCACACCATCGCGACTAGAATTGAGCCGATAAGCCGGCTGCGGGAGCAGGTTGGCCTCTACTCAGGGAATTATGCAGCAACGCGTGATACATGTAGCGGAGGACATGTGTACCCCTTATCTCTCCCACTGATACTTGTTAATATGCCAACGCACAAGGCGCACACTCTCGCCGACACTCCACCGACGCCAAAAGGCGCCACCACCGCGGAGGACAGCGCAACCAGTCGTTTGTTCCGCTACTGCACGGATGAGCCCTGCAATTGGTCACATCTGAAACAGCCAGTCGATGCAGCCATTCGATAGTTTATGCCTGAATTGCACCTAACCACGTCACGACTACAATCAAGGTGCTGCCACGTCATATGTTTGCTTATCCACTCAAAGTAGACCTGTACACATTGAGATCACACGGGATACCGTCGAGGCTCCGATCTACAGAGCTTCAAGAAATGCACACTTGCCAATTGAAGATCTCACGGCTCTTGAACTGGTCGCGACAGACGCATAACACGTGGTCAAAAGGTCGACATGTAATGTATCCGGATTTCTATGTGCTGTCTATAAAGCGTGTCGTCATAATTCGTGAAGGAACATGAGATAAACTCTATGCTTACGTTCACTGCTGTCCGCCTCGATATCCTGCAGTCACGCTGCCTAGCGAGGCAATAGGACCAACGATGGATACATTGGCAAGCAGCATGCCACCGTTCGTCGAAGAGACTTGCGTTGTGTTTGACGGTGCGTAGAGCATGATGCTAAAGACTTGTGTCGAGGCGGTGGCTGTAAACTCGGTGATACCACCGGACAAGAAGTTACCGTCCAGGCTACGTGCATCAAAGCTGTCGTCCACAATGTAGCTGCCATCCAGACTGGCGGTAATCTCACAGCCGCTGTTGAGACACCATGTGTCATAGTACGCAGACAGTGAATACTGGGAGCCAGCTCTCAAACCAGTGAGCTGCTGTGACAGTGTAACATTCTGGATGTGATCATTTCCGGAGTCGTAGGCTGTCAATGCTACAGAATGCCTGTTTGATGAGTCAAAGTAGTGCGAGACACCTTTTGTGAAGTTCCACTCAGGCAGATAGAAGGTGTTCTGATCGTTCTGGTAGGTGCCGCTGCCGTTCAGCAAAACGTTTCGAGTGTAGCCAGTGTTGACGGTGACGAAGGTGGGTGTGGCGGTAGGGCTAGAAGACACAGTGCTCGCTTTGGCTGAAACAGTGCTCGAGTTGGCCGATACTATGCTCGCGGTGGCTGATGCTGTGCCGATACTGGCTGATGCTGTACTCATGTTGATTGATACTGGGCTTGCGCTGGTCGACACTGAGCTTGAACCTGCCACTGTTGAGCTTGCACCCAGGATCACTGGCGCAGAAAACAAAATTGTTGAAGAGCTCTGCACGACAGTACTCGTGGTGCTTCCGCCGAAAGAACTCGAGCTAGCCATGCTCGTTACAGACGTCATGGCAGGAATGGGAGAAGTAGGATCCATTGCCGGAGTAGTCGTTACCTGCACAGCTGCGCTGGAAGGCGTGGTAAACTGTCCAGTTGTATCGGGTGTGCTTTGCAGGACGGCAGTTGCAGCCGCGGCACATGCACTTGGACTTATGACTGATGTAATGGTCGTCAGCGACAGCGCTGTAAGAGTCGTTAGGCTCGTGGTCGTCGATATAGAAGTAGTTATCGATGTTGATGTCATGGTCGACACAGCTGTGACTGTGACTGTGACAGTGTCCTGTCCGATGCTGGACGCCGTCGTCGTGGCAGTCAAAATATCATGCTCAATACTCGTGGCTGTAACAGTGACCGTATCTTGCTGGATAGTGGTTGCGGTGAATGTGGTGATGGTTGTGTCATACTGAACGCTCGTTGCTGTGAAGGTTGCAGTGACGGTTTCTTGCTGTATACTAGTTGCGGTGAGAGTTGCAATCACTGTGTCGTGCCTGGACACTCGTTGAGATAGATGTCTCGGTCATGGTGACAGTAAAAGGTAAGCTTTGCTCGGGCGTCGCCGACATGATCACTGTGATTGGTGATGCGGGGATAGTCACGACATCAGTCATGGTGACAGTAAAAGGTGCATCTTGCCCAGGCGTCGCCGACATGGTCACGGTTATTGGTGATGCGGAGGCAGTCACAACATCACTTTGACGAATGGTTGTGACAGAAGTCTCAGTGATGGTTGCTGTCGGGGCTGTGAGGACTATGACCTGGCCTCCCGTCGTCAATGTGGTTGTGATGTAGATCGTTGTCACAGGGGCAGCACTACTCGGTGCCAAGCAGCTCGAAACTGACGGTGTGGCGCTGTCGCTAACTTTTACAGTGATAGTCCTTGTGGCAGTCTCTGGAATCGTGCTGGTCGTCACGATTGCGGTGGTAGTGGACACTGATGCTGTTTCTGCCGCTGCTTTTCCTGCTGAAATGACAGTCACTGTTTGTGTCTTTGTGTAGCTGAAGGTAACAGCGCTGGTGACGGTCGTAGTCTGGATCAGTCTTGATGTGGCCGCCAGAGAAGCTAATGTTGTCAAAGTGACAGTCTTCGGGGTTGGACACGCGCTTGAAGTAACGCGGGCCAGACTCTGCTTCGTGGAGGTCAAAACCGAGGGTGTCTTCACGACAGCTTGGCAGACTGTGTAGATGTCCTTTGGCGCCATAGTGCTGAAAGGTGAGGTCAAGCGGGTAGATCTGCAAACAAGTCAGGACGGGTCAGTGGTCGTCTTCTGCTCACACATACACTCTGGTCCACCAGCGACAGAAGGAAAGTGGTCGCGCAGCGGCGTTGATCAGCAACGATAGATTGTTGACGCCAGATGTGCTCTGCAATCCTGTCGCGGACATTGCCGACGTTGCCAGAAGAGATGGGGTTGCCAGGCCACATTTGCACACCTGAGTGATCTCGGTATTTGTGAGAGTCGGGAGGATGACTTGCGAATCCGTGCTGTATCCCAAGCATTAGATCAAACCCGACAGAGATGCGAGTCCAGAACTCACGACGCCTGCCACCACATGCAGAACAGTAGAGGTTCTCTGAAAGCACTTCGCAATGCTGTGATTTTGGTGTTTGCAGCTGTGCATTGGAATGACTGTCTCGCTTGCAAAGTGCTTCCAGAGCACACTTGCAAGAGAGCGAGCAGTGCGAGAAGGAGGAGAGCGAAACCAGCCATGCTTGTCCGATGACCCACGAATGCTCGCAATGCTCAAGAGACACACATGTCAAGCGTCAACACAGGATCGGAATGGGATTAAGAACGAGTCGAAGGTTGAGATGTCGTCACCTACTTGACGTAGCCCTAATATGTCCAGCCAGATGGCAGATAGACGTTTTGATAATGCTCGTTGTCTCGTTGTTCATCTGAAACAGGTCCGGATGCACCTTTCTTAGCCCTTTTTAAGCATACCTACTGGATTTGTGGCTTGTGGCATAGTATACGACCATGAATGGCAGGCTCTGTTATTACCAAGCTCAGTTGCTTGCATATATGTCCCAATGTCTGCCATGATTGACATTGCGACATGGTGTGCGTCAAGAACCAGAACACCCTGTAGCTGGACCTGTCAACAGTTTTGCAACGTCGGTGGCGGGTGCCTGCCATGTCATCGAGGTATAGTATATAGGCCGTTACACGACGAACGTTGTCACGCTGCTGTCCGTCAAGCCGGTGCAAAGATTCAATCTGGCTCTGCAAGCGTACGCGGTAGCGCATCGGCTTGGAAGTGTGTGGTGAGACAAACGAGAGCAGCTTCCGAGACTCGGCAGTTCGGTTCGTAAGTCGTCTGGTCACCGCCTGGCAGAAAAAGATGTTGACAACCCTCCTATGAGAGCTGCCCACGGTCTCTTCATGCGCTAAGGACTGCCGCAATGGCCAAGGAGAAGGGCCTAGCAGCCAAGGAGAAAAAGCTCACAAAGAAAGATGTGAGAGCCACGCCGTTACCTCCAAAGGCTAAGCTCAGTGAGGCGATAGTGGTGGACAGCGATGAGGATTCCAACTCGGACGAGGCAGAGTCGTCGGTAGAAGATAGCGATTCCAGAGACGACAGCGCGACCAATGTCAATGGCTCAAATCGTGCATTGAAGACAACGCCTGACGCCCAGCAGACTGATGGCAGCGGCAGCAGTGCAGGTTCAGAGGAATCCTCGGAGGAGCCTTCGTCGAGCTCAGAAGACGAAGGAACACCAGTAAAGAAGCGGAAACTACAGGACACCGTTGCAGATGGCTCGACAGCGCCTGATGGGGGGATGGCAAAGGGTGTCAAGCGCCCGCGATTCGTACCACCAGCAGGCCATGCAAAAACAAAGTTCGATAGCAGCAGAGATCCCCTTGACAGCTCGGCACTCAAGGGAAAGGAGCTCTGGCACATAACATGTCCTCTCAATCTGCCAATTGCGGCGCTAAAATCTGTGGCCTTTGCCGAAATTGCGAGCGGAACAGTTACGGTCATGCATGAGGGTTCCGAGTACGCTTTAGTCGCTGAGAACACAAAGGTTTCGGATCAGGAGAGCGGCTCCAGCACAACCCTACTACTGGCCGAGCGGGACAGCACATACAAGTCAGTGCCAATAGCCATAGCGAGGACGGTCCATGTCCAGCAGAGAGTTTTGCCTGCAAGCAGACCAGCACAGAATGGACAATCGTCTGAATCGCGTAAAATCAGACCCCAACCTAAAGGCTTGCGGATGCGATATAAGCCACCAGGATTCGGAGCCGGGCGCCTTGGAGCGGTGGGTACAGATGACTCGGACGAAAGCGACGAGGAGATGGAGGATGTTGTGGCATCATCCAGCTTCAGATTACCAAAGGACAAAGTCACGGCTCCCATGCCCACTAGCAAGGCTTCACCAAAGAAGCTGGCGCCTGCGATCCCGCTAAAGGGAGCCGTTGTCGATGGCCAGGTATCTGCTTCCGACAATAGCGACGAAGACAACGGAGACGAAGTCACTGCCACGGCGCAAGTGCAGAAGACCAAGCTGTCCAAAGAAGACAAGGCCGCCAGGTTGAAGCGGAAGGAGGAGCGGAGGCTCAAGCGGCTGGCAAAGGAGGAAAAGCGGAGGCTGAAGGAGAGCAAGCGCAGGAAAGCCGCCGCATAATGCATAACGAACAGACCGAATCTACAAACACCAACTAAGACTTTCCCATAGTCATCGAGTTGTCTATGCCAATCATCATCTTGAACGCCGCGCTAATCCCAGTGCATCGCATGAACCTGCCAACAGCCTTCAACGCCGTCCTTTCTTCCCCTTGCCCTTGGTCGGCGCCGCGCTCGCTGTCTTGAGCAGAGCGTGCCCGTGGTCCTCAATGTGCTGGAACATGCTGCGCTTGGACGGGAAGGCAGTGTTGCAAACTCCGCAGATGTGCTTGTTGGCATCGCCGTTGGCGGCCGCTGCTGATGATGCTGCGGCCTTCTTTGCTCGCTTCTGCGCTGCTTTGCCCATCTTGGACTGTGCTGGTGCTGCTGTTGCCGGAGGAGCGTCCTCGTCTGTCGATATTCTGTCCTGTCCTGCTGACAGTGAAGGAAGGGATGCATCGCTGTCGTCATCATCTTTGTCGTCATGATCGTTGTCATCTGCAGAATCTACATCATTCTCTTGCTTGTCTGTAGTCGTGTTGAAGGTATTCCTTTCACTACCCCCTTGCTCTTCTGCCTGAGCAGGCTCGTCAAGCTTTCCGTTACCAAGATTCAGCTTGCTTGTTTCACCTGCCAACGGGGCTGAATTGAATTCATCATCCTGATCTTGATCTTCACCTTGACCTTGATCCACCGTCGTCAATTCCTCATCCTCCTCTTCGGAGACCGACTGGGGTGTCGCATTAGTACTGTCGAGATCCAGACGACGCTCGTCCTTCCGCATCTTCTTCTTCAGACCTTGAATGGCCTTTTGATGCTTCTTGCTCCGCTCATGTGCCTCCCACTGCTTTTCGCTTTTGAAGACCTTCCGACAGGCCACGCACTCAAAGTGCTCCTCCTCGCTCTCTGACACTTCAATCTCACCCTCGAACTCGTCCTTTGACGCCACCTGCGCCCAGTCGGGAACCGCTCCGTTTAGCATCTCCTCGTTCCGCTTTCTGGCCCGCGCAGCTTGTGCTCGTGCGGCTTCCTGCAGCACCTTCTGCCGTTCTGCTTCAGATTGTTCGGTCTTCTTTACTCGCGGATCTCGCTTTCGGACGAACGCTATTAAGGACCGGACGGCATCGTTGAATTCTCGGATACCTTCATCCCTGAACTTTTGATTTTCCTTCTCCATGAGTCGCCTGTAGCGTCTATCGGGTGCCTCGCTCAACCTGTAGCGATCTTTCCACTTGAAGGACTTCTTTGTGCCAAATCCAGCCCAGAATGCATAGAAAGGTTTGACCACATCGGCATATTCGTCGTCCTTATGGCCGAAAGATGGGTAATCCCTCTCAGCTAGGCCCTCCATCCGGGCAGCAGCTTGCTCCTCCTTGGACAGCTGTTCGAAAGTCTCCCTCAGAAAGCCGAAGAAGCCACTTGGCGCATCCGTGAAATCGACTCTACTGTTGAACCTCCGGAGCATTCGAGCAATATCATCTGCACTTGTCACTTTGATTAACCCTTCATACGCCTCGTCATCGCCCTTATCGGCCAACGGATCATCGCCCCGAAGTATAGCAGATTCATGCGAATCGTACCATGCCCGTTCTTGAGGATCCGAAAGAATTTCATATGCAGATTGTACTTCAGCAAAGAGGGCGGTAGCAGAGTCCACATTTCCGTAGTTCCGGTCCGGGTGTAACTCTAGAGCCTTGCGGCGGTATGCCTTCTTGATCTCATCATCGGTGGCGTTCCGGTCGACTGATAGGAGATCATAATAGCTCGTTTTTACCGAAACATCATTCTCGATTTTGCCTCCGTCCCGTGATTGTCCCGCGCCCATCGTGCATGAACCCGCATCAGACTTGGTTTTGCTTCCTATCTGCAGAGCAAAGAAGGCCCAGCTAGTGATGGTGATGTATGCGGAAGATGTTTGTGCTCGCTTGAGTCAGGTGAGTGTTGACATTCTGCCGCGGGCGGTGAACAAAACTTCTTGTCCTCCCTCTGCCATTGATCTGAGGTCTTTCTTTGCTTCAACAACCAGGATCAGCGCGGCCGCCGCTGACTGACTTTCACCATGGCGGCCGCAGCATCCGATAAAGCACGATTCTATCTTGAGCAGTCGGTGCCGGAGCTGCAGAATTACAAGGAGAAGGGCATTTTCAGCACGGATGAGATCAGTGCCATCGCAGCAAAACGCTCCGCATTTGAGCACAGAATCAACATGCCTGGCGCATCCTCACCAAGCGACTTTGCTCGATACGCAAGCTATGAGATGAATCTGGACTCTCTGCGGCAGAAGCGCAGCAAGAGGCTGGGCGTGAAGGGTACAAATTACGCAGGGCAGAAGCGAGTCTTCTCTGTGCTGGAGCGCGGAACAAGGAAGTTCCCCGGAGATTTGGGGCTATGGATGCAGTATCTCGAGTTCTGTCGACAAGAAGGCTCGAATGCAAAGCTGGCTAAGGGTCTCACCAAGGTTCTAAGAATGCACCCTATCAAATGGGAGCTTTGGGTCTGGGGCGCAAAGTACTATTTCGAGCAGCAGGGCGATATCAGCACAGCAAGGAGCTACATGCAGCGTGGACTGAGATTCTGCGCCAACCAGAGAGACATGTGGATTCAATATGTCAGGCTCGAAATGATCTATCTTGCAAAGCTTGCAGCGAGGAGGAAGATTCTGAAGCTCGATGAGCAGGTGACGGCGCCTGTCAGCGGTGATCTGGATGGTGCTACCGACGAGGTGGCACTCCCGACCATCACTCAAGCAGATCTGGGGCCCGGAGACAAGACACGATCCCTTGCCATCGATGAAGCAACTCTGCACAAACTTTCCACCGCCTCTGCCTTTGAGGGAGCAATTCCGATTGCAATTGTCGATGCGGCAGCAAAGAGCTTCAAGACGGAATCGGGTTTTCTTCTGGACCTCTTCGATTGTGTCTATTCGTTCTCAGATGTTCCATCAGCTCGCAGAGTATTGGAGCACATCGTTGCTGTGTCCAGCGCTGGAGTTGATGGTCGGCGCCATGCAAAGGCTGCTTCAGCAATCATGGCGGGCAGATTACACGTCTTCGCCATCGACCCTTCATCGCCAGAGATGCCACTTGCTCTTTACGAAGCCATCAAGCTGTTGCGACCTTCCGCGGGAATGTCCAATGAGGAGAAGACGTTCCTGCAGACCCGCACAGTGCAAAGCCTGACGCCATTGCTGCATATTGACATGGACGAGGATGTCGTTAACGTGATTATGCTGTTCCTCCGGAAGCAAGTTGCCGGCCTGGTCGCAAGGTCTGGACACCGAAGCGCGGCTAAAGGCAACCCTCTTGCCGAGCTGGAGTCGACTCTGGCCGAGGCAGGCATTGAAGATACTCTTCTTGCAAAGCTCGGTCTTGTGTCAAGCCTGGCCGTGGCTGGCTGAGATTCGTGGACTTCCTCTCAAGAATAGCACCCCTCCTGAACAACAACCTTTTGGAGCAATATCATGAGAAGCTATCAGGCGATGCTTCACACGACACAAGTTTGGTACTCATGCTCCAGCCACGTAAGTCAGATCATCTCCTATCTCTTTCCTAAATGATGAAACCATACCATATTCGCAGTTTTCACGCTAGCCCTCGCTTAGAACCTAATAGAGGAGCACTGAGCGGCAATTCTTCCTTGGATGTCTGATTATCCACTTCCACATCCATTACAGAGCTACATTCGACGGGACCGGGCTGACAGTCCAGACAGATGACATTGGCAGCAGCTACTGCGCAATCAGTAGTCTGTTCGACTACTGCTACGGCGTGAGCTCTTCTTGTCGCTCTTGAACTTCTTCGTCTTGAGCCGGAACTCGTTGGCGGATTTCTGCCTGCACGACTGTTAGAGCGGCACCAGCAATCTATCACGACGGCTTACAGTGCTTTTACTCGACCACGCTGCGCATCGCTGGTCTCGCCGGGCACAGCATCACGCCCGGCTTGCGCAACGAGCTCGTTCAGCTTCTTCAGGCAACCTTGAATGTTGTCTTGCTGCTTGCGATTGTCGTCGGCCTGGATGACGAGCTCGTAGCTCTGAGTAGCATAGCGGGAACTCACGATGCTAGGCCAGACTAGTTTGGGGATCAATGGTTGCAAGGTGGCGAGAGAGATCTTGAGTGTAGCTTTTGAGTTGACTCTGATAAGAATTAAAATCACAATTCGACTCTGCAGTCCTGGGTCAGGTCTCATACTTGTTGACATTCTGTCCGCCCGGGCCTGATGAACGACTGAATGAGAAATCGCAGATATGACGAGGTATCGATTCGGCATTGAATGTGCTCAGCCATTGTCTTGCCTCCTTGATATCATCCTCTGCAGGTTCACCTGGCTGGCTTGGGGTTGCCAAAGTCCTCGTGAATGGCCTTAACCTCGACAAAGCAAGTGCATGCAACCGAGCTACGAGCATACCAGGAGACACCTGTGAGTCCCTGTGCCAGCTCCAACTCGAAGGCTTGTTTGTTGATGGGATCGCACTCTTATTGCTGAAAGTGAAGATGAATCCCTTGAGTCTTCGATGCCTGGAAAGAGAAGCCTAGCTGGGGCCTTGGCGTTCCGTGACCACTTCACGTCGCAAAGTCTTCCACGCGGCTCGATGCCTTCTCCCTCACCCCATTCACTCATTGGCACATCTCCCATCTGACACATCTCCATCATCAACATATCGTCGCACAGCCTTTGCCTCGTTCTGACCATTCTGTCTGCTCCTTGTCATCGCACGCATTGTCTTGAAGCTGTTTCCTCGCGCGTCGGACTGTTCCCATCGGCCAACCTGCTTCCACTACCTCCACCGCAGCTTCAGCCTGCCCGAGCACTCCCATTACGACTATGCGCCGAAGTGGCCACTTACTGTTGCATAGATGAGCTCGACGGCGCTTCCAGAAGATCCCGAATATACCAGTGAGCCCAAAGCCCTATCGCCAGTGTCTCCAAAGCCACTCCATTACCCTATCCCGGACAACATCCCTGTCCTGCAGAAACAGATCGACCCAGTCTTCAATCAGATGGACACGCATATGAATGGCACGACTGGAGATGGCACATCAGAGATGATGCAAGATCCATATCAGAATGAGGCTGCAGTCAATCACGTTGAGTCTGAAAGCGCGCATGGAGGCGCACAGGCAGGTCTTGCTAGCACGAATGGACATGAACAGCCAGACAATGTCACAACGGGCGATATAGCAGCACAAAACGCTGACTCTGCGTCCAATGTCCAGGCTCTGTCTGAGCAAACCTCTGATCTGCAAAGTACAAACGCTGCTGCGCTGCCCCAAAGCGATGGACTGGCCTCTTCCCTGCCTCCCAAGCCAGCAGACACAACGAACGACCAGCCTGCTTCTGGCACGACTGTGCCAGATTACACCGCTCTTTTGAACAGTATTGCGCTTCCCACCAGCTTCTCGCCGCTCGATCACACTGCTTCATTCGTTCCTCTCGATGATAAAATTGCTGTCTCGAATCAAGCACCTCTCGGTGCTCTAGGCGCACCCACTTCCGGCCTCCCTCCTCGTCCGCCTCCACAATTGCAAGCGCAACATAATGCCTCGTCTATACCCAGTCAGCCTGCGCCTGGTGCTGCGTACACCGCAAACCCCAATGGTCTCCCACCACCACCTCTCGCGAGCTTCCAGCAGTCCCCAGCTTCTGCACAGCCACTCCAGGTGTCTTCCTCGCAAGCCTCGCTTGGCGGCCGGCAGCGCGACGGCAGGCGAATCGCTGCCGGCAACGACTCTCTTATGGAAGAAGATGAAACACCGTGGTCCAATGAGACAAAAAGCTTGTACGATGCATTCCTAGAGTCCGAACGGGAATACGTGACAATAGGAGACTGGGAGCAATTCCCGTATGGCTCAAGGCTGTTCGTTGGTATGAACACTGTGTACATGAAAGCGGTTCTGATCACTCACTGACACTCACAGGTAACCTTTCATCAGAGCGAGTGACGAAAAGAGATGTTTTCCATGCGTTCCACAAGTACGGCAAACTGGCGCAGATCTCGATCAAGCAGGCATATGGCTTCGTGCAGTTCCTCAACGCTGCCGACTGTGCACGAGCGATGGAAGGCGAGCAGGGGCGGATCATTCGTGGCAAGCGGATCAGTATGTACAAAGCATCCAGCGGCATCTGCTTCAACACTGACATGGTACAGATCTGGAGATCAGCAAACCTCAGAAGAACCGACCAGGTGCAGGCGGTGGTCGCAGAAGGTCACGATCACCAGACAGAAGAGACGGGGCGGACAGATATGCGCCCGGTGGATCCAGACAAGGAGACCAACCACGGAGAGGCAGAGATGACTACAGACCTGGCCGGTCGCCATCGCCGCGAGGATATCGGAACAGGAGCAGGGATCGGCATGGACGACATCGGAGCAGGTCCAGATCACCGCGTGGAGGCGGCGGACGATACAGGAGCCCAAGTCCTCGTCGCGATGACGGAGATGATCTGCCCCTGCCTCGACGTGCGCCGCGCGATGTACCAGACGTACAGATCATTGTGGCAGACGAGCTGGACAGGAACTTCGTGCAATGGGTCGAGAGCGGTATGAATGCGAGAGGTGTCAAAGTCGACGTCTTACTCCTGTCACCAAGGCTATCCGAGGCAGCGGTGATCAAGAGACAGATTGTCGAGGGCGTCGTGGCAGTCTCGAGACTGACAAGAGTCAATCAGCAGAGCGGGAAGATACCACTGCAAGTCTTCGACCGCCGAGGGGGTTCCGACGTGCGCTTCGAAGAGTACGCGGATCTCGACCCAAACATCGCAGCAGAAGTCGTGCTCCGCGCACGAGCAAACAATCAGCCATCGTACGGTTACGGCTACGGAGCGGTGGCAGCGCCACCACCACAGCAACCACCAGCATTCAACCCTTCAGGTCTGCCACCACAGTTCGGCAGCGGAATGTCTTCCATGGACCCGAGCGGACTGCAGAAGCTCCTGGGTGCGATACAGCAGCCCGGCCAGCAACCGAGCGGCCTCACGCCAGATCTTGCAAAGTTGCTCGCAGGCGCGGCTCCCGGTGCGCCGCCGCGGGCAGGAGCAGCACCCCCACAGCATGATCCACTAGCAGCGTTGAGGAACAACCCTGCGCTGGCGGGACTGTTGGGAGGCCAGCAGGGTGGTGTCGGAGCGAGCCAGCAGCAGCAGCAGGCGCCGGGTCAGCAAGGTCAGCATGGCGGTGGGCAGCCGAACATGGCTGATATCCTGGCCAAGCTGGGTAGCTACAGGAGGTGACGAGCCTGCCCTGTGTGAGATTGGTGATGAGACATTGCTCGTTGGGGTGGTGATTGGAGCGTGACAATGGATAGCTTCAGTAGTACAAGCCAGCGCGCGCGCATTACTCATCGAACGCAAAATTGTGGACCATCAAGTCCTTGAACTAAGCAACGATTATGTATAATGTGCCAAGAACAAATGTGCAGTGGTTGGCTGTCCTCGGCCACATGAAGCGCCACTGACAGCGTCCATGCTCAAGCTTCCTCCACATTGTGTTCTCTGTCACGATGACGACAGCGGCTAACCCCCAGGCCGTTCGATTCGTGTCGATGGTCCAGCTCCTGCTGATCGAGCTCTTCGTCTCCACGTCCCATTTACATCCTAACAATCTTCACCATCCTACAATTCCATCCTCGTTTTCTCCCACACTGCGATTCTCTAGACGATTCTTCGACCATCAACAACAGCAACAATGTCTCCAATCTTCCGTTCAAGCGTCAGGCTCGTGCCAGCCCTGACTGCCAGGCGCTTCACCACCGCGGCCCCTCTCCGCAAGTCAGTGACCGAGACGGCAAAGGAGACGCTCAAGGCCGCCGATCGCACTGTATCGGACAAGTTGGTCCAGGGCATCGATGCCAGCGGTATGTCTGCCCCAGCCCCAACCCCAAGCTTTCTTCTGTTCTCCCAATGTCTTTGCCACTGCTTGCAAACATCCTCCCGCGTCCGTCACTGACGGCTTGTCCGCAACAGCAAACGCAGCGCAAAAGGCAAAGTCAACAATCACGTCCACGGCGAGCGAGGCGAGCGGCAAGGCCTCGGAGCTCAGCAGCGAGGCCAGCGGCAAGGCCTCTGAGCTGAGCGGCAAGTCATCGGGCGATGCCTCCGAGGTCGCCGGCCAGGCAAAGGGCAAGGCGCACGAGCTGGCGGGCCAGGCCAAGGGCAAGGTTGAGGAGATCAAGGGCAAGCTCTCGTAGAGCGTGATCGCCGAGTCGCGGAAGACAGATGGGTGGCGTGAGGGGTAGCAGCAAAAATGGTCGAGGTCGAGGTCGAGGGCGAGATGCTTGTCCAAGCATGACGATAGCGAAAAAGTAACTGACATGCTGGGCTGGCCGTCTTCATAGGGCGCCTTGTATTACTGCTCTCAACACTACCCCAGACATCCCCTCCCGCTCAAGCACGGTGATCAGATCCATCAAGTCGCCCACCAATCATCGACCAATCCACCACAGCCCTTGTTCGACCGCACAATATTCCACACAGCCCCCGGCATCATGTCGTAAAAGTCCAACGCGACGATCCCAAAGCTGGACTTCCCATCCAGCCCAGCGCTCTCCTCGCTGTATAACCTCTCGATGCTCGCCTTGAAGTCCCTGGCATAGTTGACAGGATCATGCCACAGGCCCGACATGTTCCACCACGTCTCGTACATGCTGCTCCTCCTGCTCCCTTCCTCCTTGGCCTTGGCCAGCAGCGCCGCGCACCGCTTGATCTTCTCGGCGCGCGTGATCTTGCTGAACATCACCTCCCTGTTCTCGGGCGGTATGTCCCAAAAGTCCGCGCGGGAAGTGACGCCCGCTGCGCCGCTGTCGTCGAAGAGCACGATCTTGCCGCGGGCCTCGCCCAGCGTGACGTTGCTGAGCTTTCTGCCCGAGAGATTCAGGAAGAGCTCCGAGGGGAAGAGGGAGAAGTCGTTGTTGTAGATGTCGGCGTAGGGCTGGTTGCCTGTTTCGTTGCGTGTGCATATCAGCACTGTCTCCGAAGGGTTGAACATCAGGAAGGCCTGCGTGCTCTGCAGGACCATGGGCCAGGAGATGGCTTGCGGTGCCAGTTCGAGGCCGTTGATTGATCCGTGGGTGGCATACAGAGTGCGGTGGCTTGGGTTCTCGGTGGTCAGTGTCGGTTTGAAGACTGTGAGACGGCCGTCCAGGGCTCGAATGCCGTCTAGCAGTTGCTCGTAGACGGGTCGAGTCTGGCAAATCGGGTTCTTGCTGTTGATGATCGGGATGGGGAGCAATGCCAGGCTCTGATGAGTGCCTGGCAGGTTCATGTCTTTGATCAGAGTCTCGGAGGGCACATGAGACATCCATGATGCCCGACTACCAGTACTAGGCCGCAAGCCATCACTCTCGAAGCGCCATCTCTGCGTCTGAGATGTCGTTGCTTGGAGCTGTCAGACTGTATCACAGTTCAAGAATGACAGAGACTTGCCGTGAGGTCCGATTGCCACCTTGGCATGCTTCTCTGGCTTGTGCAGATCTGCAACCTGGCTGTGATCGTTCTCGGCTCGCATACTGAGACTTGGTGAGTTTCAACTCCAAGATCGATGTCGGAGAAGGTCGCACATTGTCAACGGTCTGTCTCTTTGTCAGCTCAGTCGGTTAGAAGGAGAATTAGCTTACTCGTCCTCTTCCACTTCAAGCCGCCAGCGAGTCCGCTCATCCGCGAGACTGGTGGGCTGAGCAACGATGTGGTGCGCATCGTGTCTGAGATGTACGCCATAGAACAGATTGGCAGCTGTACAAGTGGTTGGATCTTGTGGATGGGGCGCAATCAGGACGACTTGGTTCTGTCCGGTACTGTCACGCATGCCTTGAGACTTGTCACTGTAGCAATTCAGAGGACGATCTAGCGGCTACACGCCAGGAAGCGGACCTGGTCTTGACTTTGCCATGATTCCACGACCCATGAATGTCCATGACATCTTTAGTTGCATCGTTGACAACAACATACAGGCCAGGCACTTATGATAGGTAAGAGACAGCCTAGGAGAATCGATGTGATGATCTTACCTATGCGAGACTTGGTCTTGATGCTCCACAATAAATTGTCGGAGTTGCCGTATACACAGACATTGCCATCGTCTTGCAGGATGAGCCTTGTCGTCTCTGACCGAGCCTCGATAGCAGCTCTCCATATTGAAGCGCCATTGCTGTCATCAAGAACCAGATCTCCTGCTTCGTCGAAATTGAGGGCGTGTCCGCTACTAGTGTCTGTGGACCAGACAATCTCGGGCGTCCATCGATACAGCTGGTAGTACAGACACAGGTTCCCGTCTTGCTTCAGAGTCAGCTGCCAGTGGCGATTGCTTGAAATGAGGCTCTGATCGATGCTCAGAGACTCATTCCTGTTCAGACTGTGACCTAGGCCCATGTTGGGGAAACACTGTCAGGAAGAACAAGTTGCTCGCCGGACGAAGACATTATGCCATAGGATATGAAAGAACGTGTTTGCACCTTAGCTCGGGTTGCGTGGCCATGAGGAGGGAGCGTGTGGAGTGTGGAGTGTGTGTGTGAATGATGACAGAAGCATTTGACCTGTCTGCCCTGTTCCTGCCAAACAAGAACGTGACGAGGTCACGCTCTACTGGCCACCCAGCAGAACACTTAATCTGCCGTTCACTTGTTCAATATTATTCTCGAAGCTGTGTATAACATGCTGAACCCTGCCAAAGGCAACAAATATGGGTCTCGGTATATGCCTCGGCGGACGAGATTCAGCTCCTGGTGGCCACTTGTCACACTTTCCCAGATTCGAGAGCCCTGCCAAGGCTGACAAGACCACGCTGCCTCTTCTCTCCTCTTCGACTTCACCTTCCACCTAGCCACTCTTTCAACTCCGAAACCTCAGCTCTGATACTCCGGATCCGCTGTCAGGCTGCTGTGCCATGCAACACGTATGCGCAGTCCATACCGCGCCACATGGATTGCTCTGTGGGAGGTACGCAATGGTGGCAAGATGCGCCGCTACCCCTGGATGCGACATATGTCTTTATGTCTTGTGCCTGAAGCTGAACCAGTCATCATCATGCTATATGTAGGTGCTCCAGCTGCTTCTTTCATCCCTTATCACACTCCGTTGCATGCAAATTTCCGTCTGATTTCATTTGTCGCCTTTGTCCAGTGTACTTTTCAACCCCACAAACATGTGGTCAGATTATCTCGTCGCTATCGCTGTTCTCTTTTCAGCCGCTGCTGCCCAAGGTGGAGCTGGGGCGAACGTCGGCGCACCTGCGGCGCTGATAAAAGGCGGAGCTGCCAGAGGCGACGCTAGAGCAGCCACTGGAGAAGGGCTCCTGGAATTCGGAAAGTGGGCTTTCAACGAGATCAAGGAGAAGTCCAATCCAATAGGAAACTACGGCCTCTTCAATTGCAACAATGGACCGGGATTCAACGACTGTGTCAGATCTGGCAAGCTTGGACCAGACTTTGCGAAGTGGCACATCACAGAGTTTCAAGAATCCAAGATGAGTGCGGACGAGGTCAAGAACAATCGCAAGTGGAAGAGTGAACATGCGGGCGAGATGCAAAATATCGAAAAGACGAATGCAAAGGCCCGCGAACAAAAGGCGGCCATGGAGAAGGCAGGCGGCCAAAAGGAGTACACGGCGCAGCGGATGGCGAATAGGGAAAAGTTAAAGCAAGCAAGTCAGCAAAAGATCGACAAGTTCAGACACGACAACCGGCAAAAGTCTGAGGACATTGCCAAAAAGGCCGACGAGGCTGCCAAGTACCTGCGGAAGATTGGCCAGGAAGCTTTGGACAAGCAGAAGGCGAAACCAAAGCGGAAGAGGGACGCTGAAATGTGAGTTGTGCTCTGAACCATGGCATGACCTGAGATCACAGCGGCTGACCTTGTCTGTAGCTCCGGCCGGCTGCTCAAGGCACGAAATGTTTGGGAGAGCTCATAGCCGGGACAGCAAGCACGAGAGCGGTTGCACGACCATGGCCTGCTGCTCCGTGATTTCAATGGCTCGTACATAGTATACCGCCTGCTGTCTCTATCCATGGTTGTCACATGAAGTATCAATGCATGATTTTGGTCAAAGAAGCTTGTGTGTATATTGAGTCCTATCAGCCTACTTCTGATCATCTGAATCAAGCAGACACAATGCTTCTGTAGCCGTGGTGCCTGCTCCAGACTCCTCCGAAAAGCAACGATACTCCAGTCTCTAGATGTCCCCGTGCCCTTGTTGGCCCCAAAATGCTTTCATTAGATTCAATCGGCGTGACTTCGTGATTACGCGGGATTGCGACGGTGTTGAGGGACGAGAGAAGCTCCAGACAAAGCAAG
Organism: Vaccinium vitis-idaea; assembly: GCA_963854785.1. NCBI lineage: Eukaryota > Viridiplantae > Streptophyta > Magnoliopsida > Ericales > Ericaceae > Vaccinium > Vaccinium vitis-idaea. The sequence goes on along the minus strand of CAWLAL010000185.1, from coordinate 6,276 downwards.
TCTGCTCATCGTAAGTCAAGCTGGAACGGCTTGAAGCGACCGCCATAATTCTGGCAGCGCGGACAGAGCGCCGTCCTGCCTCGCGCCTGCTCGTTGATGAGCGCCTCGACACAGTTTGCGCACAGCCCGCAGATGCATTCCGGACACGCATAGCTCTGCTTCAGGATCGATAGCCGCCTGCAACCAGCGCAGTAGATCTGCACGGGCGTTGTGAACATCGGACTCGACTCGCCTGCACTGGAGAGAGCGTGGTTGGCGGCTAGGATGTGAAAATTTGCGCCTGACTGGTTGCTGTCTATCGACGAGGGCTCCTCTACCGAGGGGAATGCTTGGAGATCGGCAAGATTCTGAGCGCCATCGGGTTGTGGCGGAGGGGTCAAGGCGCGGTGTAGAGGCGAAGCTGTATACGAATTAAATTGAGCGCCGAGCGCAAACGGTGGCGGGAGAGGAGTGCGGTCCACTGTTCGTGGCGATTGGAACGGTGACGCGGGTATCTGTTGATCTGTCAGCCCATTGCTGCGATAGTCGTGCACCACAAATCTTACAGGAGTGAGGTCGCGACTATCTTCTTCAGTCGCGGAGGTCGCAGCATCGATCAAATCCTCCCATCTCTTCCCTTGTATCGCCGATGCGCTTGTAGGCTCTGCGGAGAAGGCTTTGCGATCGTGGTTGGTTGGTCTGAGATAGTCTTTTGACGTCTTGCGTTCATGCTTTGCTTTCCGTGCATGTTGTGTCACTGACGGCTTTCGTGGCCGCCCACCGCGCGATAGGGTATGCTGCACCGGCGGTACTGTTGATCTCGTTGGCGGCGAGTGCTCGAACGAGGAAGAAATGTGTTCCGTGATGCCGTTGCCATTACCTACTCCATTGCCATTACCATTGCCGTGATCCTCAGCATCCTGGTCGGTCCTATACTGACTGTCCAAGAATTGCTGCTCTGCAGACAAGGTGGGGTCAGCAAAATTATGGGGCCTGTCATCGGACGCGGTAAAGAAGTTCTGCTGGTGTTCCTTGTTCGCCTCCTCCGATTCCATGGGAAACATGCCGACATAATCCTGACCCCAGTCACCTTCTGGGCGGGCATAGTGCAGTTGGGCAAGGGCTGCGGCTGCAGGTAAAAGCGAACCCCTCCTCAGATGTGCTGGCGACCTCGAGAGATCAAAGGCTGAGACATTGGCTCCATAGAAGCCATTCTGCTGTTGGACGGCTTGTTCGTATGAGCTTGGGAGATCAAACGAATTATGCGCTTGTACATGGGACACACCTGGCGCGTCTGAGGTCCCGTTCTTGTTTATGTAGTGCTTCTCTCTTCTCTCCGACGGAGGTGACCATTGTTCCTGTGCTGCAGGCTTTGGAACCTCATGTGGTGGGGAATTGACCATCAACTCGAAACTCTCTCGGGTTGCTGGGAGCTTTGGGATGTAGTACTCGGGGTGTGCTCTGCGGATGTGCTCCTGCATGGAGCGAAAGCGCTTCTCCTGTGGACAGACATGTTACTCATTGTTTTGTCATAGCAGACGGGACTGTGACGGGAAGGCGCAAAAGCTAGTGAGATAAAGGCTGATAGGAAGACCACTCACACCCAGACATTTCTTGCGACAGCGATTGCCATCTGCCTGCGATATTGGACAGACGACTTCACTGTCTGGGTCCGAGACTGGGAATTGGGCGTGGTTGGAGGGCTTAGGAGGCATTGCGGGTTGCCGCCAGCAAGCGCCCGGCCGTGGGACGACGAGGAGAGCTTCCCGGGAGCTTCGAGCGGGAAGTACGGGCAAGCTGTGAGATGTCGTGGCAGGAATGCCCTGAAGATTGAGAGGAGGAACAGCTGTAGCTCTAGTTGGCGTGCAAGTCTGCTGTGAGAGGCTCGGAATAGAACGGGGGACTTTAGAACGTGTTGCAGTCGAGCTCCGTTAGAGTGCGACAGCGAGATTCACCATTGGCGATCGGCGAGGGTCCAATGAGCAGCACTGCATGCCACTGCGGAGCCTCTGCTTGCGGACGCGATGACGGCAGTGGTTGCTGAGCTTGAGCTGGCCGTCGACGTTGCGTGACTGCAACGAGGGGGGACAACGCTTCGAAGCTCCGTTAACAGCAGCAGGATGGAGCTGGGATTTGGAGCTGTTCTGTGCCTGTCGCCGAGCTTGGGGACAGCTCTGACTCCTGTTCTCAGTACGAGCCCCTCCAAGACTCGAGACACGGGCGCGGCCAGCTCGATGCGGTTAGCCTATGCGTCAGCGAACCCCAGGGACCGTTCGATTATTGCGACCAGCCACGATCATCCAACGTGGGACAAGAAACGTGCCAATTGCGGCCCCCAGCCTGGGTACAAATCGTATGCTAGAGATAGGAGAAGAGCATCTGCTCCTATGGCCTGCACCAAAACAAAAGTAGACCTTAGGCCGGATTATGAGCGTACTTGATGGTACGCCTGATGCTCAGGCAGACAAAAGAGCAAAACTTTAACTCAAGATCTTGTCTTGAACCCGAAGCGAATTGAACGCTTAACCTTCTGGAAGTTCCTAGGGACCTGGAATCAGACGCGCTACCATTGCGCCACGGGTCCTCGATTTCACGAAATCTGACCCTCCTGTGGAGGGTGTGGCAATTAAAATGGTTCTCGAGATTGAATATATAGTAGATGTAGAAGGTATAAAGCGGGCCATCGTGGACTGTCTCGAGAATGAGCTGGGAAGACCCTTTCTGCCACCAAGCGATTAAGAGACATTGAGCTGTCATCAATGGCCCTTGTAGTATACCATGATCAAGTGGTGTGCTCCCAAGGTGAGAGCACGTGAAAGCCTGATCAGACTGTACGTGTGCTTGTTTTCACCTCGAAACATAAGCCGACAAGCTTCGTTCATGGAAGGAAAGTGTACTGCACGATGAACATGTTCCACTCGGCAAGGGAGCCTTGCATGCGCGAAGTGCCGACCAACTGAGTGAATAACGATCGGCGACTGCTGCCTGACAAAAAGATTCTCATAACTCTTAGGTATCCTCACCCGTGTCTTCTCAAACCCCTCATACCAGTAATAATGCTGCATCCATCCTGTGCTCAATTGGTAACAGCCGCCGAGAGCCCGAAACGCCCTCTAATCAGTCCCGAAAAGTCATGCTCTTCCCAGCGCTCTCCTTCTGTCTCCGTCCCAAGCCCTTTGCCACATCATTGAGACCCTTTGCAAAACCGAACGGCTCCTTCTTCACCTTGTCACCTCTGTCCTTGCCCTTCTTGTCGCGCTTCGCCTCTGCTGCGGCGTTGGCCTGAGCATGCAACACTGATGGCGCACTGCTGTAGTCGAAAGGCTTAATCTCGGAGACCTGTGGCTCGCCAACGCTTGCTGCATCATCGTCTGGAGCTTCGCCATTCAGTCCGGTCTGCGTTGCCTTCTTTGCACGTTTGGCGGCCTTTCGCTCTGCTTTCAGTCGTTTCTTCTGCTCCTGGCGCTGCTGAAGATCTGTATCTCCGAGCGTGACTTCGTCGGTCTGAGCCGCAAGCGAATCCTCTCCGGCAGCTGTGAGCACATCAGCCTTTCTCTTGTTGGACGAGCCGCGAAGTGTGAATATCTCCGACTCCGGTTGCGTAGCAGGAGTTGGCGTCGAAGGGACAGACGCCGGACGCTCGACTGACAGGCCAGGAGTGGTCAAGAGTGACATGGGCGGTATTGGTATGACCAGCTGTGGCTGATGTGTGCTCATATTGCGCTTCTTCTGAGTCAGTGGCCAGGTGGCTCCCCAGAATGAAGACATCTTGGAGCGGAGCGCAGAGAGACCGAGACCGGGACGTGGAGCTTTTGCTAGTGCAACATCTTCGGCGTCTGCCTGTGCACGAATTACGGCAGTCTTCTGCGGCGTGGAAATGTCTAGCAATGGCTCCCCATGGAGATATATCTCGACCTCTCGGAGCACTTCACGGAGCTCTTTTGCTCCTTCAGCTCGAGCTTTGGCCGCGCTGATCAGGCCAAGCATCTCGGCTGCTCGAAGCCTGACCGTCTGTGGAGTGGGATGGACGGCGCCGAACAATCTTGCTTGCTCAGTCGGCATTTCCTTGGATATCGTGAATAAGGCATGATTTGGGAGCACAAAGTGTACACCATCGTCCTGCTCTCGCGCGATCTTGTCACGCCATTCGTGCAAAGCCCGAAAGACACAGAACTGTTCCTTGGTAAAGGTCGCTGGTGTTCGAGCAAGCATCTTGTACCATCCACCAGGTCCCAAGCCACGCTCCGGGTTATAGACTGGATATTCGTAAGTTTGTAGTGCCACCTCCTTTGATTTTGTTAGGACCGTGTAAATCTTGTCGAGGTCCTTGTCGGGAACGGCGAAGCTGGATCTGTCGATGAGTTCGTTCCTCATGTTGTCGTAGACGTAGAGAAGAAAGTGTGTGTCTGATCGTGCATACTCGAACATCTCAGCTGGCAAGGGTCGTATGCGCCAGTCGGCCATTTGGTATTGCTTCTGCGCATCGAAGTTGATGAATCTCTTGAGGAGGTAGGCCAGACTTCCACCAGGATATCCCAGGGCTCGAGCTGCGAAATGTGTGTCGAAAAGACCAACGATGTAGAGTCCAAAGTCGCGCTGAAGCCATATGATGTCCATGTGCGCACCATGGAGAACCTTGAGGATTCTCGGATCCGCAAAGACCTCATTCAAGCGACTCAACTTCCGCCGCCACGGCTTCAATGTGTCCACTATCCAGTCCTTGTTTCGGGTGCTGATTTGCATAAGCGAAACAATGCCAATGTACGATCGGGTATCATGATGTTCGAGGTCTATAGCAATCTCCTTGGCAGTCTTGAGCTCCTCCACCATCGCATCCAAAGCCTCTTCTGTGTCAACCAAAGTGGCTGTGGTTGATTCGAAAGGGTGATACGGAATAGGCTCTGCTCTCGTGTAGACGAAAGAAGGGTATTCGTAGTCTTGGATTTCCGCCCGATATGGATGAGGAGTGCTGCGAGAATATTAGCATTCGGTTCCTAGGCCAATGCGCGAAATGCATACTGTGATATGCCATCCTTTCCCTCCTCCCTTCCCAAGGACGTTTTCAATGGGATTTTGGCATGTGGCTTGGCCGTCAGGAGAGGCTTGAAAGGCCCTCGCTCGGTGTTATGATAGGTATGCTCAAACGATAGCTGAGGCTTGACGATATCCTGGTTGCGATGTGCTGCTGAGAGCTTTCCTGGTGTCGTAGTAGTCGAGACCGGCTGGTATGTATTAGTCTCTCCGTGTCTGATCCATGCTGTTGCTCTACCCACCACATCTCTCGAAGGACTCAGCCTCTTGATCGCACCAGAAAACTCATCTAGACTGGTATCCGCCCTTTCCAGCAAACTGTCCAGCACATCAACTATGCTCCTCCAATTGCCGTCGATTGCGTCTGCGTCAGGCAGTCGAGGACGTACAGCTTCCGGACCGACTGCCGCGTTGCCAACCAGGCGTTCCGCAAGAGCAAGAAGCCGCGCATTCTGCTGGTCGAGCTTCCGGCCAAAGGAAGGAGTGAGGCCGCGCTGGAATTCAATGTCCTCGGCGGCAAGCTGATTTGCAGACCTGGTGAGCGCTACGACGGATGATGATATTGACGCTAGTAAGGATACTAGCTCGCCGTCTGGCTCCATGCTGGGCGCATTCAAGGTAAGAGCACTTGATGGAGGAGAATCAAGCGGTCATGACCACAAGCCTGATGAGTGACTTGAGCTTGCGAAAAGTGAAGCAGAAATTTGGGAGACGTCACTGCAACGCCAAGGCCAGTCATCAATGTTCACGTCCAGCATCCATTACATATTTGGTCTTTGTGAAAATAAGCAGTATTGGTATCATGCTACGTAATGTGTCCGAGCCCTATTATACAGAGTGGTAGAGCAGCATTGCTCAAATCAAGTGTCGTCGCTATCAGGCACGTCCTCGACGGCCGCCGGCTGTGCTTGTCTACTACCACTGCCATGCCCGTTGCTTCCATCTGCACCCGTCGATTCTTGACCAGTCGCATGACCAGGAACATCTGCAAAGCCCCATGTAGGTGCGTCTGCAGTAGTCGACTGCGCAGGTGCTGTCTGCACTTCCCGTAATGGCGGAGGTTGCGCAGCTCGAGCTGTCTGCTGCGATCCATGTAACGATGTTGCAGTCGATTGTGGGGCAGACCCGGCTGTTGAAACTACAGCACCATCGGTGGCCATGGACGAAGGCGATACGTTTGTCTGCTCGGCTGTAGTGGTGGTCTGCTCAGTCATCACTCCTCCAGAGTTCCATGGCGTCTGAACAGGACTCATTACCAAGGGAGCG
>CAWLAL010000184.1:0-15291 GCA_963854785.1 Vaccinium vitis-idaea | reverse complement strand
AATGTGTAGTGGGACGGCATTCCTACGAGCGGGCTCGTGGTGTTGCGAACATGCTCTGCTTTGAGGAGGTAGCCGTAGATGTGCTCCCTAATCTCTGGCGGAAGAGCAAGCAGGCGTGATGGCTGTGAAAGTCAGTACATCAATGATCGAGTAAGGCTACATCAAGACTTTGTGAAGGGTGAAGCATCCGAATGCGACCATACCTCGACATTGAATTCCGTCATCGATGAGTCTTCAGCTGACATGCTTCATGAGAGGGTTCGTGAATTGTGAAGACAGCAGTGGCAAGCGAATGATGTGTCAGATTTGCGGTGTGCTTGTGCTGAAATGATCAGTTTGTGCCCTGTCTCACAAGAGTATCGGCTGAGCAAGTGCAATGGAAGGAAAAGGATTGCATTTGTGATCGTGGGTTGAGGATGAGGGATCTTTCAAGGTCGAAAAGGTTTCACAATCCAAGTCCAGGCTTCCATGCGCTCTGCGGAAGGAGCGCGCTCAGCGCGGTTAAGACGCGTTCCCTGAACGCTTCCATTGACTTTAGAATTATATACAGGGCAATCTTTCCCTGCATGCCTCGCCATATGTACATATCGTGCGCTAGCTAACAGTGTAAGAATGTTGTTTTGTTGCGAAAATGGCAAGAAGGGTATCTTGAAGGAAAAACATGCCGAGACGTCCATGATGATGCATTGTACAAAGAAGAAGTCCAGTGTCGATGTGTTGCATATGTGAGATTTACGTGTTCCTCACATAGCTGAGGTCGTGCTCTGGACTAGTAGAGCAATGGATGAAGGCTCAGATGCGTTCTCGCTGGTCGAGTCCAGGGCATCATCCATTTCATGGCTCTTCTTCCACAGTACGGGGGCCACAGGAGCGTCGGGGTCCAGGCCGATGAGTTCGCCACTCCTTTTCAGCACTATTCTGGTCTCCAGTTGCCACCATCGCTCGACTAAGGTCTTCTTCTGTATGACCATCTTTTCCCAGATGTCAAGCTCAATGTCAAGATCCTGCTGTAGATGCTCCAGCTCAGCCTCATACTCAAGCTGTAATTCGGTAAGAGATTGCCGATGACGCTTTTCCCTCGCCCTTAGTCGCTGATTCTGCTCGCCACGGAGAACATTGATGGCGCTCTCATGCCGGATATCCATCGTATTTCTTAACCGCTGAGTCTTTTCAAGCTCCCGCAGATCCTGCTCCGATATGCTGCGGTTGTGAGGCTCGCCAGTAGCCGACATTCCGCAGCAAAATGCTTCCATGTGTCGCAGGGCTATCAAATTATTCTGCTTCTCAGTTTCTTGCGTATTCCTCAGGTTGGCCTCGGCCGCAATGTGCTTGTCCTCGACATTTGCCAGAATATCGGAATAAATTGCCTCCAGCTTCTGCGTTTGCACGACAAGATCCTGCGCAGACTGTTTCCGCTTCCGCGTGGTATTCGCGATCAGCTCCGCCCTTTGCTTTGCATCCCACCGTGACAATCTGTTCCGCTGTTGTATATGGTTGGTCCGCATACGCTTGTAATCATCAAGCTTAAGCGCTTTGAGCAGATTCCTCTCAGCGAGCGCAGTCTGACGTTGTTCTGCTCCGAGCTGATCTATGTCGTCCGGTATCGAAGGTAACGTGGCCTGTGGAGACGAGTGACCAAAGGGTATCCCGTCATCTGGCCAACCTGGGGATTGTGTGACCGACGAGCTATTGTCCTGACCCTCTCTTCCCAAATCAACCAAGTTTGATGGCAAGGGCTGATCACAGCACGTCGGCCAGTGCAAATGATCGTGAGAAAGGCTTGTGTGCACCAGATTTCTGAGCGCCCAGGTGCAGTAGACGTGGCCACAAGGCAGGGGGAAGACGGCTTCGCTGTTCACTATACCGATCCGAGCACAATGATGGCATCTATAGTGAGTCAGCATGCATGGTATGGCTGCAGGGAAAGGCTACCCACCCCTTCTTGTTCTTATCGGAACTATGTCGGCGCAAGCTGAATCGGGAGAAGCCAAGCACAAAATGTTTTCGGGAGGACGGCCGCGAATTTGACCAGTCGGGCGATTGTGCACCTATGCGAGGGGAGGTCGGCGGCAAGGAAGCATTGCGCGGTTTGGTGGGTGCTAGTGGCTGAGACAGGACGGAGTCGCGCGATGAGGCTGGAGATCCAGTGCGGTGAATTGAGGATGCCGCTGTGATAGAGGTCGGTGTCCTCTCCCACGTCTTGCTGTTCTCCGAAGTTGTGAACGAGGTTTTGGAGGACACAAAAGAGTCGATCGAGATTGAACGACCGGTCTCGCCCAGCGGAGGCCTCACTGAGAGTGCCTTGGAGATATTGAGCCTGGGCGGTGGAACAGGAGATACGTCCAGACCGAGCGCGGTGGCCTCAGCTATGAGTCTTGACTCCCATGAAGCCTCGTCACCGCCATTGAGCTGCAAGACAGTCGCAGCGAAAGCAGTGTCAATGACTACAGCGGAAAGAGGCTCAGTCTTGCTGGGTGTGGGCGGGCCTGGTATGGCATCTTCGAGCGCAGCCGACATATCGGACTGGACACGACATTGGCGTCCAAAGAGGAGAGGGACGGCGCCGCAGCAGGCGGTGTGCACTCAATGAGTGTAGCGGTAGAGGTGAAGAGTGGCGGCGGATGGTGGAGGGTGGAGGGTGGAGGGAGGAGGGGAGGGTCTGGAGCTGTGTCGGGCCATCAACCTTGTGACAATAATATCGCGTGAAGCGGAGATCCAAGATTGGGCCGAGTCCAGCCTTTTGTATGAGTGTATGGTCCACGTCCTGATATGGCGATTGTGTCACCTGCACCGACTCCGTCTGGAAAGTGACAAGCGCGCAGACGCTGTGGCGCCGGCGACAGTGTTGGGTCTGGTGCAAGGGTCGGAATTGTTGGACACTGAACTGACTCGAACACCAAGTGCGCTCGGGCGGCAATTCCAGGAGTTCTAAAAAAAGGGTGGAGTGCGCCCTTAGCTCTGATGACTCTGTACCATGATCAGTCCAATGCCTCATGCAGCTGTCCAGAGTCGTGAGTCTTGTTTTTACCCTGCTGCATGTCCGTTGCAGAGCCCTCGAGCCGCCCCAAAGATGACCCGAGCAAAGGGTAGACGGAGGTCGGCGACCGTTGCCAATCTTCATTTCTAGCTCCACCTTCTATGCATCTCCTTTTCGCCCCCGACAAACGGATATGATGATTACTAGGGGCGCTCAATACCTGGCATGCGATACAATGCCTAGCTTTGCACGTCTCTCAACTCGGTCGTGGGGAAGTGTCGTGCACTGCAATGCGATCCATCAGTCTTGGTCTACTCGCACTGGCTGCTGGTCTGGTCGCCGCCACCGAAACAACATGGACAGAAGTGCAATGCCATACCTACATGGGCCTGCTGTCACCATATGCGGTCCCGACCCATAGTGCGACAACCACCAGCACATTGCCGGACATCACGCTGGCAGCTCATACAAATCCGGTCAGCACATTGGCCCTGGACCATCTTCTGACCATATATCAAACCGAAACCGAGATTAGCACCATCACCGAGACGTCCACAGAGCAGCTGACTGAAGATGTCTTTTCAACGACATTCACGCGATTCATCTGGGAGCCTCGCTACGTCAACATGACAACCACCGAGACTACCCAAGCTGTCATCACTGAAGCATTCACCGTAACTGTGTCCGTACCCACCATGGCGGGCTTCCTCATGGTTAACACGACCGCAACCGCGGTGACCATGACAAGCACGCTTGATGATGGCTCCGTCACTACCATCACAGCCACGCCATCCGTTTCAACCGAAGAAGAAACGCCCTCTCCATCTCCGTTGCCGGTGGATCAGATTGTCTACATCTTGTCGGACGGACGGCTACTACCAACGCCATTGTCTGCTGTTAGCGCAAACATTACCGAGACCGTGCTCGCGTCGACCATAAGCGAGGAGGTATCTGCAACCGTTAATGCCGAAGTTGTTGCGTCAATTGCTATCGCACCACAAATTCAGTCGATCATGGACGATCCGTATCGGGAGATGAGCGATGTCGAATTGGCTCAAGCACTTCAAGCAGGACCTGTGCCATTCAGAATCGTTTCCGAGCCTACACCGCCTGCGGTCCTGCAGACTAGCAGCTTCGGAAGCGCCACACCTGCAGCACCTGGTTCAGCGAGCTGGGCCCAGCTGGCATCTGCCACGGCGATTCTGGCCGCCGCCACGCCTCCCACACCTGTGGTAGATCCTGCATACATCGACTTTGACAGTGATGAGCCGGAACCGGAGCCTGAGCCAGAGAAGCCAGAGATCACGACCACCGCCATTGCGCATGGGACTGTGGTGGTGGCGAGTCTTGCCTCATCACTAATTCCAGTCAACATCAAGACGATAATTCGGGGTGGAGGGAATAGACTAAGAAAGCGAGACATTGGAGCACGCCATCTGGTCCCTCGCGCACTGACGAGAGTGCCACGCAGCTACAAAGGCCTCCGAGGAGCTCTAGTCAATGACGACAAGGTCAAAGACCGCCCATGGCCAACCGAAGTATCATGCACAAAGACATACCTCCACGAAACCACAGTCTGGGCGCCCACGGCGTTCGCGCCGACCTTCATCGCTCCCCAACCCGTCACAAAGATAGTGACCAGCATCTCGACCGTGACCTCGACCAAAGTCGTGCCAGACCGCAGCCCCTTCAAGACAGTCTCCTTCATCAGCCGCACGACACTCACCACAACCACCACCTTCGGAGCGACGACCACAACGACAGACAGCCTGACGTGGACACGGACCACAACGAGCACGACCTTCGCCGCCTGCGCCACGCCGCAGAACGTCATGGGCCCCTTGGCGGTCAACGCTTCGCGCATCGCAAACGTGTACAACAGAGGAAGCGGGGACTTCTCCATGTTCACACTCGGCCACGCGCGCAATCCGGAGGACTGCTGCATCGAGTGCCATCGCATGCCCATTCCGTGTACCGGGTCGGTGTTTGTCGAGGGCAAGTGCCACTTGTTCACCGCGCCGGGAAGCAAGTGCTTGAGCCAAGGCGGTGCGGCGGCGTTCTACGTCACGCGGCCCGACGGGGAACACTGGCCGAAGAGGTATGGCGTGCCCGAGTTCCAGATCAGCAATGGGCCGTGTGGGTATATGTATGATGCTGGGACGGGATGGTAATCAGATTGTCGATCAATGCTGCCGGACGGGGTTTGCAAGGCCTGTGGTGTGGCTGTTTGTATGTAATATGCATGTACAGAACTTGCGTTCAGCAATGCTCTTTGTCTTTGCTCAAACGGCGGTGGTGCTTGAAGGCAAAAGGCTCTCGGCCGTACTGTCCGGAGCGCTCGCCGCGCTTAGCTCGTGTTGATCAATGATGGACTCGGGCAGTTGCCATGTTGTGGCCGGTTTCGCAACGGCGACCATGGGGTTCTGTTGGTCGACCCAGCTATTCGGGCCTGGATGTCCGCAGTGGGGATCACCCACCCGTTCAGGGAAAGGCCCGTCATGCAACTGCTTGAGCGAACGGCAGGGATGAGCACCGGACACAATAGTACAGGTGCTCGGGTGGTAGAGCAGACAACGCCTAGAGCCAACAGGCCGGCAGGTCCAATGCCGACGGCGGCGCCGCACAAGCAAAGGAATGCTCGGCGACCTCTCCTTCCTCTGCCCTTTCTCTGCCCTTGACTATTTCTCTTCTCCGTCTGCCTTCCACTCCCCCTTATTGACCAGCTGGGGCGATTGTTGACACCTAGTTCGCATAAGAGGACCAGGTGCGATGGGTAAATGCGCCATCATGAAGTTCTTCGAAGATGCCTCGCGCCTCCAGGGCAACGTCAGGCACAACGGCGACAATACTGGTCCCGATAGAGCAAGCTTCAGTCGGTATAACGGATCTCGCGCAAGCAATTCGCCGCATCGTCTGCCGTAGTGCTACCGCTGGTTGGTATGAGTGATCCGCTGTCTGTTGATCGCGAGCTGTCTTTTGCTTCTTTTCCGTCTATCTCGTGCCCGCTCTTCCTCGCATTCATTTTGGCACTTCAAGACGATATCCACGACCACGGCCTTCTGCAGTCGGGGCATTGTATGACAATTTCTCCTCAATCAAGGCTCTGAGCCTGCAAATCCAGCCATGACGGTCAACATGCTTCTCCCTCGAGGTCTTAGCTCCGGCCCCATGGATGGCAACATCTTCACGGCGACCAGAAACGATGATCTGCGGATGGCCTCCACGGCACTTGCCTCGCTAAGCATAATAGCCGACCTTGTGGCTATCCATTGGTTCATGCGTATGAAGAGGAAATGGCGACATACGTAGGTACACACCTTGCGCCAACCGTGACGGTCCTAACTTTCGCAGATTGGTCATTCTCCTGCTTGTCATGGACCTGCTCAAGGATACCAACTTCATTGCTATCAACAGCTACTACTTTGTAGCAGGATCCATCGAGTCATCATCACATGTCTGTCAAGCTACAGGCTTCTTTCAAGAGTACTTGACAGAGACTTCAGGTCCGTGACATATCAATGCGCTTACAACGTGACTGACACTCGACATAGATCTTATCATACTAGCGATCGTGGTTCACATGTCATTACAGGTCCTCAGACCTGATATGCAGGTCGACTCCGAAGGGGGTCTGGCCAAGTGGAAGAAATCCATCATTGCAGGAGTTTTGGGGATGCCGTTCATTATGGCTTGCATACCGTTTTCCAACCACTATGGCGCGTACCAGCTTGTCGGACCATTCTGCTCCCTACCTCTTCGACCTTTCTGGTACCGCCTCGCACTCAGCTGGATACCGCGCTACCTAATCGTCATAAGTATCGTCGTCCTAACGATCATCGTTCGCCTCCGAGTGCGCAAGTACCAGGTGAAGCTAGCCGAGCTTCAAGCTCGGCCGGTGATGGAAGACGATGTCGAAGGGGGAATTATCGAGGAGGAAAACGAAATGGATGAGTCAGAGCAAGATTCTGCAGAGACCAAGCAGCCATTTGCTGTACATCAGCATCAGATCTCGGACGAAAAGGAAGTGATCAGAGCGTCGGTTGTTGATAGTACGGCGGATCTGCCACCCATGCCCCAGGAACACCATCAGTTCAACGCCGAGGATCTGCGAAAGTACAAGCGTATGTCGTACAAACGCCACAGGCTCACACTCAGCGGGCCTCAGGAGTACGAGCAGGCACCTGCGCGAGCTTCCTCCATCGCCGCATTCTCCGTCGCACCTTCCTCGGCCATCTTCGTATCGCCGTACCGGTCCGAATTCGACAACAAACAGCGGACGATCCTCACGGACGATCCTGAAACACCAGCCCCAAGGCGAAGCTCCGTAGCAGGCGGCGACTTTGTACGCCGCTCGCAATCCATGGCCGAGCTGCCCGGCCGCCGCGCCTCCGTCATGGACTTTACCACGCCACGCTCAGAGTCCATGTCGCGCAACTCCATTTACCGCGAGTACAGCAACGCCGAGCGCATGTCATCCATCTACAGCACAGGCCGCCGCTCGAGCATCTGGGACGAGATCGACGCCTCGCTCGAGAAGAAGGCTCCGGCCAACAGCAACCGCCTCAGCGTCTTCACCGTCAATCTGACCGAGCCGTACGCGCCCGTCGAGCCCGTCACCTTCGCCAGCGACCACACCATGCCCAGCATTGCTCCTCCCCACGCCACCGCCGCAAAATCCGCCAGCCAGGTCGCCCCATCGCTGCGCCGATCGCGCTCCCACGCCGGCAGCCTGCAGAACCCCGCTGCGGCGGGCGCCGGCGCCACGGACTCGGGCCCCAGACGATCGCGACTGTCCGGCATGGCGCGCCGCTCCATGACCATCATCTCGCTGCGCCTCCACGGATCGAGCGAGGACGAGGTGGTGGTGGTGGACGACAGCCCCGCGGCGCGCCTGCAGCGGCGCCACCGCTACATTGAGCGGCAGCTGCGCTACCTGATGATCTACCCGGCGTTGTACCTCCTGCTGTGGCTGTTCCCGTTTGTACTGCACGTCCTGCAGTACCAGGACCAGTACGCCCAGAGCCCTCCCTTTGTCGTGGGCACGCTCGCCATCGTGAGTATCATGCTCTTCGGCACGGTGAACAGCGTCGTCTTTTGCGCGAGGGAGAAGCCTTGGGCCACCATCCCGACGTCCGATGGAACGGTCATGGGGAGCTTTAGGACTTTCCCGCCCTTCAGATTCGTGAGGGCGTTGTGGTACAAAGTTACCGGCAGGGAGGATGATAAAGCTATGGATTTTCACGATTGAGAGATTCGACGTCGCGGGTGGTTTGGCTAAGAGGATAGCGGTATACCCATTTGGAATGAAGTCATTGGATTAAGACGTATCTGTCTCTCCGTCTCGCCGCTGTCCACCGTGATGCTATGCTTGCCCCACCTCCAGCCGGAAGCCCTGTACTGTTGTTCCCAGGTCATGATACCATTATCGTTACGTGCCGTCAAGTGCTCTAGCCTTGGACACTCATCTCCCTCACCAGGCTCACGCTACCCTCCCTCGCAGCGCTGTTCCCACCATTGGTGCCCTCAGCAACACTCCCTCTATGCCCAGCCCCTCCAGCGGACGCCGAGAACAACGACCCAGATCCACCGCCCGCTGCTGACGACGACGCGGCCGCAAAGAGTCCTCCCGACGAGCCATTGCCGCCATTCGAGCGTCCACCGAGAGCATTTCCTAGCATCTCCCTGAGCCGCACGTGATGGTACCTGCCAGCCAGCGGCACGAGTATCGGTTGGAACAGTGGTCGGGGTCTTGAGCGGGCAATGGCTGCGAGCACAGCTTCCTTCTCGTCTTCCGAGTCGACGGGGCCTTCGGCGGCTAGGTCGTCCACCTCCGGAGCTTGATTCTCGAGCGCTGCCTCTGTAGAGCTCCATGTCAGCAGTTTCTCCTCCAGATCGTGGGAGCATATCAGAGGGTGGGATGGACGTACTTTGAAGTTTGGCCTGATTCTTGCGCTGGTACTCCGCCAGCAGCTTGTCGTAGGGCGCCGAGCGACCGGGCACGGCGCGCTTCGCACCCATACTATGGCTCTTGCAGGTAAGACTGCGAGCGCACTGCCCACCCTGCGGCAGCTCGACACCACATTGCCGCTCGACATCGACCGGCGCTTTGGCCTTGGGGACCTTGGCCTTCGGCTCGTCCTTCTTTTTCTTCTTCTTGGCGGGTTCGTTGGCCCCTACGTCCTCCGCCTTGCGCTTCTTGCCCGCCTGCGATCCACCGGCCGCAGCTGCTGCCGCGGCAGAGGCCGAGTCCGTCTTGTGCGCTGTCTTCTTGCTGCCGCTCGCGCCACCCAGCCCGTTGATCGTCGTCTCTTCCTCGGCGTCGCTGCTGTCGGAGCTGATGCCGCCTCGCTCTGCCTTGCGTGCTGCAGCGTCGCGGGCGTCTTTCGCTTCCTTCTTCTTGCGTTGCTTCTCTTGCCGCTTGGCTATGCAGGCATCAATGTGCACGTTGGCTTTGTGGCGGAGGACAGCGCGCTTGCAGAGGTTGCATCTAACAATGTCGGCTTTGTCTGTGAGAGGGTGGCCATTGCCGAAGGCGAGAGCAATGTCCTCAACGGGGGCGGTAATGGTGATCGCTGATTGCTCCTTCGGCTTCGCTGTAGCGGCTGGTCAGTATGTACGTCTGAGCGACCAGAGTATTGTGTGTACATGATGTGATGTCCGAATCCCAATTTCCTGGCTTGATCGCTTTCGGTGCCGCCTTGATCGTTTCCGACTTCAACTTCAGCTTTGATTTCTTGTCTGCCTCCGAGAACCCAGTCTCCGATGCGCTCTTAGAGATGAAGTTGAGCTGGCTTGAAGACGGCTTCGTTGCGACAGGGGCTATGTCAGTCAGTCGTGGTTACGAGAAGGTAGCGTTGTCGCGGGACACACTCTTGCGGCTGGAGCCATTTGGCGCCATAATGAACGTGAGTCGTAACCAGTAAGTGAATGCGTGCAAGAAACAAAGGACAATGCCTGTACCGACTTGATCGTTCGGGGCACGACCGGTCTTGGAGATGTGGTCGAGATGTGGCAGCGACTGGGAGACCGCGGACAAATTCCGCGTCAACTCGGACGAGTTGCGTCACGCTCATATTGACGACCTGCATGATATATCGTGAATTCCAGACATCTTTCGTGCATCACACTATCGGTCCAAAAAAGAGCGAGCCCCGTCGCGAGATAGTACGTCAAGAATATACGCTACTGTCGAAGATGGTACAAAACACAGAGATGCAGACGGCCGTGGTCAATCGGTCCATTCGGACTATCAAGGCTGTGCGGATCATTGCCCGCTACCCACATCTTGAATGCAGACTAATGTACCTTGCAGGAGCTGGAATACCTGACTGACGCTTCTGTCATCACGCCCCAAACTCTCAGCCACATCCTCGAGCAAATTCCGCCACAGACTGCTCTCTATGCTCCGATCTCCGTTGGTGCTGTACCGACCGCACCACCCATTATCAGCTCGATAACCCCTTATTCGACGAATGAGAAGCAACAACCTTGGCAGCAGAACAGCGCGCCTTCCCCGGCACTGCCGTCGTATGCTCAAGCTCCTCCGCCATCGATGCCACCGCTTTGTACTGCTACGGCATTGTATGCTTACAAGGGCGAGGACGAAGGCGATCTGACGATCGAGGCCAATGACCAGATTGAAGTCAGCGTCTATGTCAATGCCGAGTGGTGGAAGGGACGATCTGTAAGGACTGGTCACGAGGGCATTTTTCCGCGCTCCTACATCAAGGTCGAGGAGGGCAAAGGCTTGCCGATACCACCAGTCAATGGCACTAACGGCACAGTCGACGTGGCAGGTCCTCAGGGTCCGAGCAAGGGCGAGGAGATGGGCAAGAAGTTCGGCAAGAAGCTGGGCAATGCAGCTATCTTTGGTGCTGGTGCTACCATTGGCGGCAACATTGTCAACAGCATCTTCTGAACATTCAGCCTTGAACTCATACGACTCATCACTTCGCCACTTGTATTAGACTCGGCATTTGTGTTAGCAACGGATTTTGACTCGGACGATTGGTGTTCCAGAATAAATTCGCAGCAGCACTATCTCGCACCATGAAGGCTTCCGAGCACGTAAGTGTTGGTAAGGTGCCGCAAAATCGGCACCTTGAAGCACGATGATGCACATATCGATCAGAGGGTCCTGGAACCACAATATCTAGCCCCTCCACCGGAGCGGACAAATACAGTTCCGAGCGTCTGCCTGATTTCACCATCGTCGAAGAGCTCAACGCAGCATCCTTAACCTCCCCCGCCAGTAGCTCACACAATGGTAATCCCTGAGCCCTGTCTCGCTGTCCCTATAGGTGCACGCACCAACAGCGCGAGGACGTTCCTTGACGCCGATAGATTGGTGACGGGACGTGGCGGGCCGCTGGCTCAGGGAGCTGCTCAGCTGCATTCGCGGTGACATCAAGGTTGGCGAACCAGGCTCGAGTCGACGCCGAGGACGGTGACAAAGGCTACACGACGATGCCGTGGACGGCGATGCTGAACTTCACCGACGTTGAGGGACATGAGACGATGTGGAGGTGTATGATGGCGTTTTTGTCTCGTGAGGTCCACTGCCTGAGTTGGGGTCAAGCAGAAGCTGGGAATAACCTACTGCGTGCAGATAAGGCATACATGCATTTCTGATCTGGACTTCATTCACATCTCCGCGGTCCAAGACAAGCACCCCCCCACCCCGCCCACCCACCCAGGCGCCGCCCCATGTCCTTAGAAGCTCCACTCACTCTTCTGATGGGACAAATGAATCATCGTTGAACCTGATAAACCTTGCTGTCCACAGGCCTTCTTCTTCGTTATTCACGTATATGATCTATCAGCGCTGTTCATACATGATCTAATCTTGCCGATCATCGGCGCTTTTCCTCTGCCCACTCGACCCCTAGAGCAGCAAAGGCATCCTCATGTGCTCGACGGCCGGAGCGGCGCTGCCATTATCAGGGCGTCTAAAGTTTGTGCATACACTCACAAGCACTAAGTCAGTCAGTTGGCGTGGACATCTAGTTCCAAGAGAAAAGAAAATTGTAATAAGCAGGCGTATGTTTCCCAGCAGCGGACCGGAGAGCTACCAGCAAAGAGCCGACGATGCCGCCGTGTACACCCATTCCGTCCCTTCCGCTCGTGCCCCCTTTCGCCCTCCGAAGCTCAGTAAAGTCGAGCGTGGCCCTTCCTTTTCCCTCCCCAATTCATCCGCCTGACTCCGATGAGCGGCCTGTTCATGCTGGACGAAGCCTGCACTCTCCCATGTTTCCACTCTCCACCTCGGACATACAAGCTGTTGCAGCCTGAAGTCTCAAGTCCTGTGTTCTTTTCCACCTCGGTCTCTCTGGTGTTGATGTCCTTGGCCAGGTCATTCCTCTTCGCTATCGTCACCGTACAGAGCTGCGAGACGATCGTGTGCGTCCTTGCTTGAGCTCTGGGTGGCGGACACGTGCTGCTGCAGCACAGTATCCTCCTCATCTTCCGCTTCCGTCTCTTTTTCTTTTAGCACCGTGCCCACGCCCGCGTCTGTAGCGAGTGTGCTGCTCGGCTTCGTGCTTGTGAGGCCATCAGCAGTCATGGAGCCGTGGGAGGTCACGGAGCTGATTGGACTGCTTGCGCCGTTGCGGACCGGACTGCTATGCGCGGAACGTGTCTCTGGGGTGTGGCTACCAATGGACAGGGAGGCCATAGTCGCCGAAAGATTGACTTGAGTATCTTGACGAGCTGTAGCTGCAGAATGACCATCTGCCAGGTCGTGAGGTTTGACAATGTCGAAGCGTGAGTTAGCGATCGATGCAGCTTTCGTAGCACGTGCGTATGTCATGTTGTTGGCTGTCATAGCTTCTGATAGAGTCATCCTGCTTCCAGTCGCTTGGCCACCAATGGTTGCCAGAGCAAGAAGCTCGTCTTGGAACACCCACGGCATGCTAAGCATCGGTGTGTGACTGTCTTGGCTGGCGTGCCATTCCATGTTGGACGTGAAGTCGAAGACGTGATCTGCTGTCAGCTTGTAGAGTGCGGCGACAAGACTGGCGAGCTTTTCGTCCTTGTTGAGAGACATGTTCGTAACACCAAGGAGCTCAAGACATGCATCGCGGTAGTGGTGTTTGATGGCGATCATCAGTCGTCCGAGCTCTTCTGCGAATTTGTAGTCTTTGATATCACGATTGTGCTCTAGCACAAAGGCCGACCAGATCTCGAACTCGGTCTGAACTCCGTACTGCACCATGAGTCGACGTATGTCTTCATCGTACTCTGATTTTAGCTCTATGACGGCTCGAAGTGTATCTTCCGATAATGGAGGAACTTGATCGTATGCTGCCAGAACCCGTTTGTCAAAGCCACGATGGTACTGGGGTTGGAATTCGACCCGTTCAACTTCGTCGTAGAGCTTCCCTAGCACTTTTCGAGACCTGTACGAGTTGAACTTCTTGTTCAGCCAGTGGGGGTATTGCTTGACTTTGAGATCAGGGTTCATGATTGCTGGCACACCTGTCTTTGGATAATCGACTGCCAATGAGTGTAGATTGGCCAACGCAATGCACTGCTCGTTCTTGACACCGTCGGCATGGTAGTCTGCCCACGCTCGATGCGCAACAGCGATGCTGCCCAGCGAATTGTTCTTCATGTATGTGCAAAAGAAATCGATGATGTCCGACTGCGTGACTGG
This sequence comes from Vaccinium vitis-idaea, assembly GCA_963854785.1. Classification (NCBI taxonomy): domain Eukaryota; kingdom Viridiplantae; phylum Streptophyta; class Magnoliopsida; order Ericales; family Ericaceae; genus Vaccinium; species Vaccinium vitis-idaea. Next base: position 1,660 of record CAWLAL010000184.1, on the reverse strand, counting down.
TCCGTGACTGCGGACTGGTGGCGGTGCAGTATAGTCCATCGGGTCATGCTGTTCTTTCGGAACGAGCTCGCTGTCCCAAATGATTAGAAAGTCGTCGCCATCCAGATCACCGCCGGCGCACATGTTCGCAAGATCACGCTCCCCAAGCTGAGACACCACCACCACGTCGCGCAAGTGGTGAAGAGCAGTGCAATCGACGGCCTTGACAATGCGAATATCTCCAGGATGAAGAGCTGGGTTACGCACGACAATACAGTCTCCAGTGATGACTCGATACTCATTCCTGTCAGATTTTGGGTTGGGGACCTGGACGAAGATCTCTGTAGGACGGAGAGTAGCACTCTCGTCAACGCAGCCGAGAAGGAAAGCGCCGTCTTGAATGAAGAGATTGGACTTCTCTTTTAGCCATTTGACCATCCACGCCCGCCAGAGATGAAGCATAGAGTCTACGAAAGGATCGCCGCGCATGCCGAGAGCGATCATCTTGGCAATGACGGTTGTGACCTGATTGTAGTCGACATTACGCATGAGGCCATCAATAGCAGCCGCGTCGTTTGTTAGGGCGTTGTTCATCTCGGCGAGCTGCTTGCAGATTTTGGTGACGAAGACCTCATCGACGATGCCCAAAGTAGACAGAACGAGAATGATCTGTCGGTTAAGATAAGCAGACGCAAAGGATGAGGTCCGGATAATCTCGAGCTGATTGAAATCTGAAACGAATTTGCGCTGCGATGGGCGGATACAGACAGTTCTATCAGTCAGCATAGGGTCGACGGCTAGAACGCCTTTGCAGCCACCCATGCGGAATTGGAATAGCGACGGCGCTACCGGACCTAGGCGCAACTCCTGGGAGATCATGTCCGCGAGGAACTTGCTCAGCTTGCCAACGCCGTCAGTGAACTTGTAGCCATTACGCTCGATGTCGGGGATCTCGACAATCTTGGGCTGGTACCCAATAGACGAGATGGCGCGCGTAGTCGAGAAGCATTGGCCGATTCGAGAGATGTACTTTGGGATTTCCCTGATGTGGGAGAAGTAGCCCATCCACTGTCGAATTGAGTTGACTGTTACCGTGTCTGTCGGGCAGAAAAAGTAGGCGCCATGCTCTCGAAATTGAGAATTGCCACATGCCAGAAAGACATAATGTCGACCAGCGAGCTGAAGACCGTTTACCAGGACGCGGCGTACGCGAGCGTAGACTTCATCATCACGCGCATCTTGCTGCTGTTGTAACGATCCGTAGTAGAGCTCGTCGGTGAATCGGACACGCAGAAACCGGTCTGATAGGTGAGCGTATCTGCGTATCACTCGATTAGAGACTTCCGTCTGGACTGGATTGAGCAGCACAGCAGTCGGTGTGATTGTGACAGAATGCATCGGTGTGCATGTCTTTGGAACACGTCTTCGACGCCTAGTCCTTAGTTCTGGGATGTCGAAGAGCTGCATCGGCTGGTGAAGCTTGCGATTGCCATCGGCCAGATTCTCAAGCAGATCCAGAGCACGGGAAGTGTCAATTTCTTGTAGCCTGAGGAGAAAGTCCTTTGTGACATGGCCTTCGTAGAAGAGTCCCCTCGAAAGACAGACGCCAAGGCGATATCGCAGGTCGAAAGGTAGAACTGGGAACTCCTGCTCTTGCAAGATTGAGAGTGCGTTCTGGCGA
>CAWLAL010000183.1:0-16943 GCA_963854785.1 Vaccinium vitis-idaea | reverse complement strand
AAAATCCTCTCTTCCACCACCTTTGTAGTTCTTCATGTGTTCTTGAGAAATTCGAAGTGTTCTTCGTGAAACTCATCCTCCAACCACCACACTCCACCACCCTCGACCGCCATTAGATCTTAGAAAGTAGAGAAAGTTAGTTAGAAGGCGTTCGAGCGGAGGTCGACTAGCCGTTACGCCGCCGGAATCCAGCTTATCGGCTTCCGACTAATCATCGGAATTAAGGTAGATACTTTATCTTAACCCTAGATTAGTATTTTTTAGTTCATTTTAAATATGTCGTTATTATGCTTAAACGTGCTTAATTATAATTAGACGAGATTATGTTGGATGATTAGCGATTTTATGAAAAATTAGACTTTGAAAATCACACGTAGCCGTTACTATGCACAATTTGAAATTGACTTATCAAAATACACAGTTATAATACCCAATAAACTTTTGGAAAAGAAAACGCAGCAGTTATAATGCCCGAATGAAAATTGACTTTTCAATCCCCAATTGAAAACGAGGCGGGTATAATTTTGTAATACCCACCTTCGAATACCCGTACCCGCCCCCGTTTCCAATTGTATATATATAATTTTTTATGAATGTATGTATATATGCGGTCATATAGTAGTATATAAATGTAGGGGCCGGTTCCGTTGACACAAAATTTAACACAACTTTTGACACTACATCTCAGCCATTGAAACCAATGGCTAAGATTAGAACTTAGGATGTTGTACTCAAACATGTCTCTATCTCACTCTCACGTAATCTCTCTCTCTCTCCCTCACAACACTCCATCTCTAACGATTCTCCTCTCCAGAGACCTCTTCTCTCTCTCCTAATATACTTTCTCTTTAATCGATCGACATATAGGATCTTAATGCATTCAGATAATTTAGAAAATTCGTTAAATAAAATACTTCCTTGTAAATTCTATGCTGAATATTGGGTAAGGCCCTTCGATCACATAGATTGTAACTCAAATTCCAAAAATTTCAAGAATAACCAAAAGGGCAGAAAAGGGAAGAACCTAGTGATAGAATTGAGAAATCGAAGAGCAGATAATCGCAAGAGAATTTAGTTGACGTTGGAAAAAACAAAAACCCTAAAAAGAGAAATTGAACATCAAAGTCTGAACAGTATTGTAGCAAACCCAAAAGAAATCTTTTTTTTTTTTTTTTTTTTGGGGGGGGGGGGGGGGGGGATAGAGAGAGAGAGAGAGAGAGAGAGAGAGAGAGAGAGATGTCGACTGGAAAGAGAGTGAAAAGGCATTTTGGTGAGTGTTGAAGAGATTTTGAAGCCACCGGGAAATGTAGTTTTACAACATGCCATACACACATGAATGCTTTTGTTTTTTCCATAGTCAATTAACAGATTGCAAGCATTTTATGACATATTAATTTTCCATTGTCAATTAATAGCTTCCAGTCAATCTAATTAACCCAATGGCCCAGTTGATAAATCCATCTAAAAGGTTCCAGCACCCGACAATCTATGCTCGAGCCGCAGATGGGGCTCGCTGGAAGATTTCATCGGCGATGGAAATTGCCAGAGTGGGAAGGAAAGCAGGGGTTTGTCCATGATGGCAAAGAAAGGGAGAGATCATGTGTGATAGAGAGGTGATTGAGAGAGAGAGATTACACCATTGTATTTAATCTCAGCCATTGGTTTCAATGGCTGAGATGGAGTGTCAAATGTTGTGTTAAATTTTGTGTCCACGGAACCAGCCCCATAAATGTATATGCATGTGTGTATATATAAGTATGCATATATGTATAATTTGTGTATATTGTTCCGAATTAAAACTATATATATATATATATATATATATATATATATACACATATATATATGCTAAGTGTTAAAAAAAGTTTAATGATAGTACTTAGTTGTTAAAATTTTATATATCTTGGTAGACTATTATTTCTTTGTAACATTCTATTTTATTTTGTTTTAAATGGTAATTTTTGTTATTATAGGACATATAAATTAGATCTTTTCTTCTTCTTCTTCTTTTGGTTCAACAAGTTTGGATATGGATTTACCCGAATATACCCGATCTCCAATGGGAGGTGGGTATGGTGGATTGTCCACTATCCCTTTTGGGTATGGAGGTGGGGATGGGGATGGGGATGGGAATGAAATTCCCAATTGGAGCCGGTTTTGGTTTAGAGGGTTCCCCAGACTAGAACCAATATTTGCCTCCCAGTGCCAAGTGTACCGCATGGCAAAGGTCGAACGGCAGGCTGACTCATCATGGTCCAGGGTTGCTGAGCATTTCAGGATGTCCTAATACTAGCAAGCTGGGCAGGGTAACCAAAACGCAACAGCGGGGCTTATCCAACACCGATGCACGTGTAATGCAATAAAATTGTTTTCAAAATCCCACAAATATTTTTCAAGCTTGGCTCTCTAAATTAATCCATTCTTTGATAATCTTACATAAACAAATAACCTGAAAAGCTCCAGTCAGGATGGCCAGGCGAGGTCCAGTTAATATCACCATTCCTTCCTTCAATAGCGCCAGACATTTTTGTTTTGACAAGCTTTTGGGAAGTTCATAAGAGTAAAAATATCAAATTATAGATTAATTTAAGAATCCCTAGCAGAGTCGCCATTTTGTGGACGTCGCCACCCGGGTTTTTATTTTGAAAAGGTTTTAACCTGAGACACCATTTGAAATAATTAAAAATAATGACTCTCGTGCCGTTGGTTTAGAAAAAAGGATTCAGTCTGAGAAACCAGAGGTTTTTTTGGATTCAGGGGCCAGGTTACGAACGGGGAAGATTTTTAAGGCACCCCGCTCGCCCGATTAAACATCGGTCTTTACTAAATATTTGTGGGATTTTTAGAAAACTTTTATTGCTAAACTTTGTTCACATAAACGGTAAATAAATGCAATTAATAAGAATTAATGTAATAATGATAATAAATAAAAAGGAAAATGACGTTACTGCCTCCAAAAAATAGTTTTAAATTTTAGTTTTGAAAGTGTGCCGTGCGGCACACATGAGTGTACCGTGCGGTACAGTGAGTGTGCCGTGCGGCACTGTTAAAGCAGTGCGAAATTTTTTAGCAATCTTCAAAGCAAGAATGAAAAGGGCTTTTAAAATATGAATCATGTAGATGAAAAAGCTTGCTTTGGAGATGAAAAAGGATTCAAATGAAGTAAGGAAATGTATCTCCCGAAGATAGCAATATCACATGCCAACGGAAAATGCCGTACAACATTTACCCGAGAGATTGGGTTTTATTGAAATGTTGGTTTATCAAGCCCAAGGGTGGTATGAGGAACTACCTTGGACTTGATCAAAACACCCCTCAAAATGCCAAGGTTTGAAAAAACATTGGCGGCGAAACGAAAGCTTACCCCGGGAATAAACGCCTTGGTGAGAAAACACCCTTCGTGAACCCTGAGCTTGGCTTGAAAGTGATCAACGAGCCTCCGTTATCAATGTAGCTTTGAATCCGATGGTGAATATGGGAAGAAGGCTTGAAAGAGTGCATGGTTTTTGGGATTTTGGTATGGTTTCGGATGGAATTTGGATTTTCAGAGGATAGTAGGAGATGGGTTATGGTTTTTTGGATCTTTGGAGAGAGTGGTAGGCTTAATAAGAGAGTAGTTGGGGTTTTGGCAGAGGTTTGAGAGGACTTCTATGGTTTTTCTCCGTTCTCTTTCACCTTGATCCCATCGCGTATTTATAGCCGAAGAAGGCCGGTTGTACTTCATGTATACCTGATGGCTACTCAAAGTATTGTGGGCTATGGATGCTAACCTTTTTCCTCTCCAAGAAATCATGATGAAGGAGGGAAGGGTTTGTCAACAAAGGGAGTTGCTGGAACTCTGCAGAAAATCTGATGTGATGCTCGACAGTGCCGTGCGGCACTGAAACTGTACCGTGTGGTACTCAAACGGTCCCGTGTGGTACAGTTGACTATGTTTGACCTCTTTGACTTGAAGGTGTTATTCCAAGATGCTTCCCGGGCATTTCTTTTCAACCTCGGGGATTTAAAACGCCCATAAGAGTTAAATTGGGGGTGTCTACAACAAGCTTATTTGGCTGATACTTCTAGAAGATCAGAAGCATTTGCATTATTATATACTGCTTTGAGGCTATTGACGATACAAATAAAAGCAGAAAGGCACGAGAGCACTCAAACTTTCTTCCAGTACATCAACTATTTTCATCATTCAGACCTACTAATTATGTTTTGTGTGTACTGGATGGCTCTCAGTGTTAGGCTTTCACCTATTCTGAAATTATTACATTGTTTGGTTCTTTAATAAGTCTCAAACTCGTATTTGGGTGATCATTTTGTTCTGAATAAGCCACCAAAGTCCTAGTTTCATATGATCAAGTGTGTTTAAGTCATATTTTTAGCAAACCAGAATCAACAGAAGCAAGCATGGTTGAGAGGGTTTGAGCGCGCAAACCCTCCCTTTGAGTGCTCAAAGCGCTCAAACCCCAGAAAGGGGATCAGATTGGTTTTGTTTCATATCAGTTTGTAGTGTCCTTCTGGGTCATTTTCTTGTTGCTCTTTACATTCTAACATTGTTATTCACTGCTTCATGTTATTGTTAGTTCATATTCGCATTGTTATCATCATCCATGTAAGTTCATGAAGCACAAGCATACACCGCAGTCTTTTTGTTGTGTTCATCATCGTTAAATGGCTCTCGTTCCCCGTTCCCCGTTCCCCATTTTATTGCTCAAAGTTGGAACACAAACATCTCATATAATCCCACAAAATACTTAGTAGAGACCGGTCATCGAACTGGGCGAGGGGCGTGCCGTAAAACCCTTCCCCCCTTGTAACCGAGCTCCCGAACCTAAGATAGTATGGTGATGACGGACCGGTATTCAAACTTTATCCTAAAAATGAGGCACGAGTCAATCGAGTTCGGTTCCTCGGGGACAATCCTCTAAAACTCAGGTGGTGACTCCGAATTGAAGTTCCTCGGAGGGGTGTCCACAAAAACATAAATAGAATTAAGTGACAATATAAAGAGAGAAGCTATATGAAAATTTGTTGCTTCTCATTAATTTCAGCACCAATGCACCACAAAACCAACTTTTTTAAAACATCAGTTTTGGCAAAATGCTAACTTTGAATGGATGATTGGAAATTGCACTCTTGTTTGATATCTTTAACATGGATACTGCTCACCTCCAAAGCCACTAGGTTAAACTATTGAGAAAGCATCACGTTTTCCATAGTTTCTAGTAAAATTTTGTCAAAGCTATCACATAGTAGTGAAACATTTTAATTTTCACAATAGTTTTGGATACATGTTTTCCTAATGTATGGATAGGAAGAAATTCAATCAGGAACATTTCTTTAATAATCTTCATTTCTTTATTCGAATTTTAGAATAATTAGTTTCATATTCAGTTCTCAATTAAAAGTGATTCTTAAACTTCCAAAAGTTAGAAATTCTTATTTTGCCAGGCGGTAGATATTAGGGGGACTTAGTAGGTGTTAAGTGAAAGGGGTTCAAAGTCTCTCCGTAAAATCAAACCCAGACCTCTCCCTTGGAAACCAAGGGGTACAACCCACCTAAGAAATTTGTAACCGTGATCAAACGGGTTCCCCACCGTTGGGGATGCAAGCCAGCCTGTGCAAAGAATATGACTCTTACCTTCCAGTATTGGGAGATTCTGGCTTCAACACATTAGCAGCAATAAGCTCAAAACCAACTGAGAAAATTAAGATTTTTTGTTTGGTCCGAAATAAGAACTTCACCAATAAACAAAGAACATCTAGCTAAAACAAGATCAACTATAAAGGGTATAGAAACACCCCGTAAACAATCAAATAGAAAGGAGCTAAATAACTCAAGCTAGCTCAGTGGCCACGATATGAGTTTTTTCTTTTAAGAAGTCTCCCGTTCAAAATCTCAGAGGGGTGTAGACCAATAATTAATTCCTTCACAGCTTCTTCACAATATGGTGTACGTGAGACCAGAGACTACATGTACCTGAGGTATTAGTCAGGTGAAATACTAGACAACCTAGCTATCCTAAAAATATAAAATAAAACTCCCAGAATGGAGAGAGCAACACAGAGATCAAAGTACAGGAGAAGCCCTTTGGAAACTGGATTGAACGCACTAAGAGCTTGCTTTGCCAAACTGTTCGTGGCAATGGGAACGCCACGGTCAATTGGAGACATCTAGGGGCAAAGACTGTTTCGGTGCGCTCCATGAGAGTGGCCAAGTCAATGCAAAACTCTGAATTTCTAGAAATGACTTCAAAATTGCTTCCTTCATTCTCTTGAAGTCACCTTTCCGACTTGATGAGAAGCTACTTGAACTTCTATGGACAATGGGATTCTATATAACTTGCAACCATTTATCCAAGCGATTGAATTTCTTTCAGACATTTTGTCGAACATTTTCTTTGTTGAACCAAAGTTGCCACTTGCCTTGGAAAACATCCATATCAATGCACATCCAATTCCTCACATCCAAAACCATTCATCTAATAATTGGAAAAAAAAATGAAAAAAGAATCAACACTAAAATAATATCTTGAAGAATGATATAAAACTTTCCTCTAACTAAAACAACTTTCCGTCGAATTACAGAAACAATGTATTAGAGCTTAGCAATAACACTTAAGATGAAAAACCACCAACTTTGAAGTCACCAAAATGTTTACACGAGTCTGATGAATTAAGACTTAGATAGTGCATTTCAGATGGGTGATATCTACATAACTCAACTAACAAAAAACTAACATTTTGTGTGATGCAAATACAACACAAATGGGCATTTTCTTCGAAACCATTAAATATCAGTTAAAAGTTCTGCAATACCTAGAATCTACTACAATTTTTAATTCTCTTGTGCAAATTCAAATCACTAGGTTTCAAAAAAGTGGAAGGTTTTTCCCGCCAAATTACTGAATCAGTTCAAGATTAAGTTCTTACACAATGATTGACATGATCCAAGTCAGATTCGATCAGAGCAAACACTTCAGTCGATTGAGAAAAGAAAAGAGCACATCTAGGTTTATGAGCTTCAGAATCAAAAAGGATATCAAAGTCTTGTACACTCCTAACCCTAAACCTCAACATCAACACCAGTTACAACCACAGAAGTGACTGTTAAGGATGATTCTCGAGATTCTAGGAGAGATTCTAGGAATTGATCTTTGACTTTATTGTATATCATTGTATTGATTTATTTACCTTTCTAGTACATAATTAGAATAGGAAATAGCCTTGTATTTAGGATCTAAATTGATCATCTTCTTGTATAAATTCAGTCTTTGGTTAATGGAAAATATACAATTGAGATCAAACTTTCTCTTTTACATGGTATCAGAGCTTTAGGGCTCCTATGAACCAAACCAAACCCTAGCCATCACTCTTTTCACCACCAGAATCCATGGCAAAGGATGATGAGCAGCCCTCTGAAAAATTTGGGTCATCCAGGCTTCAAGCAAGCACATATGATGATCCAAGCAATCCTTTCTTCTCCATCACTCGGACCAGCTAGGTCTAGTTCTTATGACTCAATTGTTGACCCAAGAAAATTATCCCATTTGGAGCCATGCGATGCTCATGGCTCTCACTACCAAAAACAAGAACGGCTTCATCGATGGCACCATCACGAAGCCACTCACAGATTCAGCGTCCAAAACCAAACAATGGACCCGTTGCAACACTCTTGTCAAAGGATGGATCCTCAATTCCATCTCGCCTAATATTGCATAAAGTGTCATGTATAATGACAATGCTTACGAGATTTGGAATGAATTGAAAGAGCGGTTTTCCCACACCAACAGCGTGCACCTTTTTCACATCGAGCAAGAAATCACGATTGTGTACAAGGAGACATGAGCGTCGGTGAGTACTACACCAAACTCAAGGGTTTGTGGAATTTGCGTGATGTGTTGTGTCCCCTTCCGTCTTGCAGTGGTGATACCGCGAAAGGGCTGCACCAATACCAGCAAACACAACGAACCATAAAGTTCCTCATGGGCCTTAATGGAGTCTATACAGCAGCACGTGGGCAAATCTTGCTTATGGAGCCGCTACCCACAGTGAACAAGGTGTATTCTCTCATCATTCAAGATGAGAAACAGCAAGTCGTATCCTCACAGGCATAGGAAAGGCACCAGAAGCTGCTGCGTTTGCTGTCAAGGTTGGGTCATGTAATTCTAACACAAATTATTTGCCCAAGAATCTACACCTCAAATGTGAACGTTGTGATGCCATAGGACACACTTCTGACACTTGCCGAGCGCACCTCAACTGTGATTACTGTGGTTGGAAGGGTCACACCATCGACGTTTGTCAAAAATTGAAGAAGGCTACTTCTAATGACAACAAGGGCAATCAACATGATAGGAAAATGCAAGCCCAAGCGTTCTTCCCAAGGCTCACCATATTGATTCCCAACCAAGCAATCCTGATGCGTCACCACCATCCTATAAGCTCACAGCTGTATCACACAAATTTCGAGTCTGCGAAAAAGACAGAAAAATGCTGACCAAAGAGTCAATTTTATTGATTGAAAATTAGGGTTACAATCTCTGTACTAATTTCTGATGAAAGAAATAATCCTCTGATTCTTCTCTTCGAATGTTGAAACGAGGGCTTGGAAGCTTGATCCCGAATCAAACGGCGAAATCTTCTCCGAGATTTGTGGAAAAGATTGATGATGTGGCTTGAATATTCTTCAGAGCTTTTAGGCTTTGATCTGAAGAACTATCTTGCTGCGAAATCTTCTCCGAGATTTGTGGAAAAGATTGATGATGTGGCTTGAATATTCTTCAGAGCTTTTAGGCTTTGATCTGAAGAACTATCTTGCTTGATGAAGACTTGAGGAGTTCTGAAGGGTTTTAAAGGCTTGAATCTTCAGAGCTTTGACAGCTGATGGAAGCTTGAATGTGTTGACGACTTCAAGGAATTCTGAAGGGCTTTGGAGCTTTGATCTTCAGAACTTGGAGCTTGAATGTCTGAATGTTCTTCGGAGCTTTGAGGTTGTGATCGAAGAACCGTTTTGTTTGATGTAGACTTGAAGAATTCTGAAGGGCTTTGAGACTTGATCTTCAAAGCTCTGGAGCTTGGATGCTTGAAGACTTGAAGAAATTCTGAAGGGCTTTGAAGCTTGATCTTCAGAGCTGTTGAAGCTTCAATGTCTTGATTACTTCAAGGAATTCTAAAGGGCTTTGAGGCTTGATCTTCAGAGCTCTTGAGCTTGAATGCTTGAAGACTTGAAGAAATTCTGAAGAGCTTTGAAGCTTGATCTTCAGAGCTGTTGAAGCTTCAATGTCTTGATTACTTCAAGGAATTCTGAAGGGCTTTGAGGCTTGATCTTCAGAGCTCTTGAGCTTGAATGCTTGAAGACTTGAAGAAATTCTGAAGAGCTTTGAAGCTTGATCTTCAGAATTGTTGAAGCTTCAATGTCTAGATGTCCCCAAAATATGAGAGAGAGCACCTCTATTTATAGGGATGTAAGATGGAGAGTTATGGCAAGACTGCAATTCTTTCCATACTTTTCTCTCTAATTATTTCCTTATTTGATTTAAAGGAAAATAATTAAACTTAATAAATATCTTTCTTCTTATTTATTTTAAGAAAGATAATTATATATGAAGAGATATATAATTTATTTCACCAAGTAGCACAATTTGATTGGCCAGACTTGATAAATTAATAACTGCATCATTTTGACACGTGACTCCATTTAATTGGTCCTCACACATATCTCTGACTTTTGACTTGTAAACACGTGGCATCATTTGATTCGCCATTTATCGTGCTTAGTCTTTTGACCTGCGGACACTTGACAGCATTTAATTGGCTCGTCCGTAAAACTTTGACTTTGACTTGTGACACTTAGCAACATTTAATTAGCCAATTTATGTGCCCTAGCAACACGTGGCAGCTTGTGATAGGTCAGAAATTTTACGTGTCTACAGATGCCCCCTCGAGAGTTGCTCATGCTTGAGAATGAGTGATTCTCGACTTGTTGACTTGATTTGATACCGAAAATTTGTGTATTCGGTGATTAATAATTTTTTTTTTTTTCACGTTTTGGTGTCAATTTGATTTGCAAAATTTTAACTCAGAGACCGAGTTAAAAGTTTCTCATTCCAAGCGTCTGATGTAGTGGAATTTGATTGGTGAATGAACTCGACTTGATTTTTCCATTGAAAAATTGGACTTGATTTGATGCCGACAACTTGGGTAATTGGCGATCTTTGCCTTGACCTTTTTTGATGTCTAACTTAATTCGAGTTTTTAACCCATAGACCGAGCTAATATTTGATGCAAAGGAATTGGATGGCTCAATTTTGAAACCCACGTTAAGTGAGTATGGACCAGACCCATGCACACATGATTCCACCCCAATGAATAATCTTGTCTTGGCCCATGCAAGAGTCCACGCATGATTCCAAAAGAATATATTTTATTTGCTTTGCCGACTCATACTCGGCTTCAAATTTTTGCCAAAATTTGTTAAGCATAGTCAATAATTATGCTTGATATTGGCTTCTTCCATTCTTTCCAAGTTGCATTCCACCGCTTGAGATGAATCCGAGTCGGGGTAGAAATATAATTTCCTTGCCGCTAGAGAAGTCTTAAACATAGGAAACTTTGGCAATTTATGAGCGTGTGAATTTCTTTTTGGGAGCATAAGAAAATTAGAGGGCCCACCGTGATAGCCTTCCACCGCCTTTCTTTTGTACCGCTTGAACACAATTGCCTTCTATTTAGAATAGGAATTTGTTTTCCTAATCCCACTTGAACTCGATCGGAGAGAAAGTAGTTTTGAATTAGGAGAGTAATTTCCTTTAATTGCTTGAACTGATTCTATAAATTGAGGAGAATAACACCACCGAACCCCACAATTGAGTGCATAGTCCGGCATACCATGCTTTTCTGTCCACACTTGCTTAACTTTTTGTTGAGTTTAGGAATGAATATCGCAGTTAACCAGCAATTTTTTATTTGTCTTGTAATGCAGGAAACAACCCACGCAAAAAGGAACTTGGATTTTGCCTCTATGACCCGGCAATCTAAAGTCAGAATTCCGTATCGGTAGTCCACAACGGTAAGCCTTGTAGCTTTTGGCTTTTGTCTCTTCTCGTTGAAGCTCCTTCATATAGCGTCAAGCTTCTGCACTATTGAATATAAGCTTCTGCCCGATTTATAAGAGTGCAGCGATTTGTTTACTGCATTTGGTTCGGTAAATTTTCTAGGCTTTGCCTCTTCATTATAGCCTTCCTTTATTTCTAGCAACAGATGCACCAAATCTTCCTGTGATACAAAGTTGACTCCTTTTGTTTGCATTTTTCCTTGGCTAAAACAATTGTCTTGCAAGGCAAAAAGGTTAGCCATGTGATGCCACACACATGCATAACACATTAAGCAACAAAGCACCGTTTTTTTTTTTTTTTTTTTTTTCACGTTTTGATTGATTTTAATCAAAACAGTGCGCATATGCATTCTCTTTTGTCAATTAGTTGTCTGCTAATGACCAATTTCATTAATGTTGCATCTTTTTTTTTACAAGTACTTTTGAATTATCTATGGCCGAATTAAATTCATACGGACAGTAGATTAATGAATTCTCCTTTTTTTTCCTTTGTGTGCAGATCTGGTGCTTTGCAATTGGTTGCTTATTTGGCGTGAAGTTCCGCGGCTTCTGGTTTTTCTTTGAGCTTAAGGCTCCGCCATATCTTCGAGCTTTAAGGCTCCGCCGGATCTTCGAGCTTTAAGGCTCCGCCGGATCTTCGAGCTTTTAGGCTCCGCTAGATCTTCGAGCTTTTAGGCTCTGCCGTTTCTTCGAGCTTTAAGGCTCCGCTGGATCTTCGAGCTTAAAGCTCCGCAACAATCTCTTCGAGTTTATAGCTCCGCAGCAATATGTTCTTCGAGTTTAAGGCTCCGCAGCAATATGCTCTTTGAGTTTAAAGCTCCGCAGCAATATGCTCTTCGAGTTTAAGGCTCCGCAGTAATCTCTTCGAGCTAGTTTAAGGCTCCGCAGCAATCTGCTCTTCGAGTTTAAGGCTCCCCAGCTTCTACCTCTTCGAGTTGGAATTTGCCAAGGAAGAGATCCGCAAAGGTTGCCGCGATAGTGAAGCAAGTCTATGCTATACCGGGAAGGTCTTTGAAGCCCACCATGAATTTGAAGCTTGCTAGTTTTGTGTTGTGAAATTCCTTGAAGCTTGCTAGATTTTGAAGCCTGCCAGAATTTGAAGCCTGCCAGATTTTGAAGCCTGTTGATGCCACACTACGAAGTTTTTCTTGAAGCTTGCTAGATATTGAAGTCTACCAGATTTTTGAAGCCTGCCAGATTTTGAAGCATGTTGATGCCACGCCATGGAGTTTCTTGAAGCTTGCTACATATTGAAGCATGTTGATGCCACAACGTGGAGTTCCTTGAAGCTTGTCACCTTGAAGGTTGCCATGATAGCGAAGCCTTCCATGAGCTATGCCACGGAGTACCTTGAAGCTTGTCATGATGTTGAAGCCAATGCCTTGCACATAAGGTTCTACAGTGTAGTTGGAGTGCCCAAATTAGAAGCGAAGGAGGGTGAAGGGGCGGCTCTACCTTCTACCACCATCTATGGAGTTTGAAGGAGTCGTGCAAGAAACAGGTCAATGCAAACGAACTACTCTACCTTGTGCAATCATCCATGAAGTTTGAGGGATCACAACAGAGCACACCAGGGCAATAAAGTGCCTCTACCTTCCACCACCATCCGTGGAGTTTGAAGGTTTATGCAAAAGCAAGCCAAGGCAAGAGAGCGACCTTCTGCCATCACCTAAGAATTTGAAGGGATTATAGCAGAAGCAAGCGAAGACAAGAGAGCGACCCCCTTTTCTGCAGTATCCGTGGAGTTTGAGGGACCATAGAAAAGGCAGGCCAATCCAAGGGAGCGAATCTTTTTGCTAGTCACTCACGGAGTTGGAGGCATCATAGGGTAAACAAGCCACGACAAGGGATCAACTTTTCTTCCTTCAATCATCCATGAAGCTGGAGGAGACACTTTGACATGGCCTTGTTTGGAGTGCATGGAGTCTCAAGTTTAACTATGAGACTAAGGATGTACCAGTTCTTTTGAACAATCTGCCCACACAATCCATCACATGTTACTTTACTTGATTTGGTTGACTGAACTAGAAATTTTAGTCCAAATTGCCTACGTACCCCAAAGGGATCAAGTCAAGCGTAGTTCAATTAAAGATTGTTTTTGTTTTTGGATGACTGAGCTTGATATTCAAACTGCCTACATACCCAAGATGGGATCAAGTCAAACGTAGTTCAAATTTTTTGTTTGTTTGGTTTTTTTTTTTTTTTTTTTTTTTTTGCAGACAGTTTAGGCTCATATCAAGGAGTGACTCGCAGTTTAGGCTCATGCATCAAGGAGGGTTGTAGAATCTTCAAGTTTCTGAAGATGGCAGAAGTTTAGGCTCTTATCCAGGAGAATGTTTAAATTTGATGTGCTTTGAGGATTGACTTGCTGAGTTGGTGGAGTTATGAGGTTTGAAGGCTCGAAGACTGTTGTCATCAAGTATGACGTTGCTTCATCTTCGTCTTCGTCACAGTTGTACTCTGATTTTGGTGAACCAACAGAAGAATCAGACTCTTGGGAGGAAGGCTCTCCTCTTGCTTTTAATTCAATTGAAGAAGGATTTTCTTGGCGCCGTTCATCTTGCCACTCTGGATCAAGGTCGTCTTCTTTTTTAGAAATTGCGATGGTGAGCTCCATGTCATGAGCTCGTGTGGCCAATTCTTCAAAAGTCTTTGGTTTTATGCCTTGCAAAATGTATTGAAGGCTCCAACACATTCCTTTGGTGCACATCTCAATGGCCGAGGCTTCTGATATGCGATCTTTGCAATTAAGGCTCAAGCTTCTCCATCTATTGATGTAGTCAATGACTGACTCACTCTCTTGTTGACAAGTGTTGCTAAGTTCAGTCATGTTGACAATGCGCCGTGTGCTGAAAAACCTATTAAGGAAATCCCGCTGCAATTGGTCCCAACTGTCTATGGAATTCGGCTCCAAGTCTATGTACCAGTCAAAAGCATAATCTTTTAATGACCGTACAAATTGTTTGACGAGCAAATCTCCATCTGTTCCAGCACTGTTACATGTCTCCACGAAGTGTGCAATATGTTGCTTGGGATTGCCCATTCCATCGAATTGCAAAAATTTTGGAGGCTGATAATTTTCTGGCATCTTCAGTTGTTCTATCCTCCGTGTGTATGGCTTCGTGTATGATCGAAAAACTTGAAAACTCCTCACATCTTTTTCAGCAATTGCCCCCATGATGAATTCCTTCAATTGATCAACAGGGATTAATCCATCATTGGAGACTTGAATTTTTTTACTTGAAGTCTCTGAGTTTGTTGAGACTTTGAGTACTTTGTGTGAAACACCTTCGCGTGAAACTAAGAAAATCTCTTCTGGAGTAGCTTTTTGCGAGGTTTTGAGGACTTCTTTTTTAGCAGCTTCAGATGAAGTATTGAGAACTTCATGCAGAGTTTCTTTAGTAATAGATTCAGACGACTTTTCCGCGTTACACCTTGACGTTCTCACTTGATCCACCTTATCTGAAAGCTCTTTAAGTTGAGTGCCTTGTTGTTGATCACACTTAATAAGCTTTTCAACAGTCTTGGTCAACGCCACAATTTGTTCCTCAAGGGTAGATGATTGCACCATCATGACTGGCATGACTTGATCATCTGAGCAGCCGAGAGACTTGGAGTATAGATCTTCACAAGGAGCAAGAGGTACAGATTTGTTGCTTTTCGTTGACCTTTGGAAGATGGATGGTTGCATGAGCACTTGTTCACCCATGGAGTGGTCAACTTCTTTTGCCCCCAACATGCTTGAGATGATGCACGATTTGCCTGGAGTCATGAAAGATGTAGTCTTATTTTTTCCAGACATATTTGATAATATGTGTAAGCTTCAAAGTTGATTTGAAAAGAGAAGAGATGAGAGGCAGAGATTGTCCCACCGGGCGTGCCAAAATTTGTATCACACAAATTTCGAGTCTGCGAAAAAGACAGAAAAATGCTGACCAAAGAGTCAATTTTATTGATTGAAAATTAGGGTTACAATCTCTGTAGTAATTTCTGATGAAAGAAATAATCCTCTGATTCTTCTCTTCGAATGTTGAAACGAGGGCTTGGAAGCTTGATCCCGAATCAAACGGCGAAATCTTCTCCGAGATTTGTGGAAAAGATTGATGATGTGGCTTGAATATTCTTCAGAGCTTTTAGGCTTTGATCTGAAGAACTATCTTGCTGCGAAATCTTCTCCGAGATTTGTGGAAAAGATTGATGATGTGGCTTGAATATTCTTCAGAGCTTTTAGGCTTTGATCTGAAGAACTATCTTGCTTGATGAAGACTTGAGGAGTTCTGAAGGGCTTTAAAGGCTTGAATCTTCAGAGCTCTGACAGCTGATGGAAGCTTGAATGTGTTGACGACTTCAAGGAATTCTGAAGGGCTTTGGAGCTTTGATCTTCAGAACTTGGAGCTTGAATGTCTGAATGTTCTTCAGAGCTTTGAGGTTGTGATCGAAGAACCGTTTTGTTTGATGTAGACTTGAAGAATTCTGAAGGGCTTTGAGACTTGATCTTCAAAGCTCTGGAGCTTGGATGCTTGAAGACTTGAAGAAATTCTGAAGGGCTTTGAAGCTTGATCTTCAGAGCTGTTGAAGCTTCAATGTCTTGATTACTTCAAGGAATTCTAAAGGGCTTTGAGGCTTGATCTTCAGAGCTCTTAAGCTTGAATGCTTGAAGACTTGAAGAAATTCTGAAGAGCTTTGAAGCTTGATCTTCAGAGCTGTTGAAGCTTCAATGTCTTGATTACTTCAAGGAATTCTGAAGGGCTTTGAGGCTTGATCTTCAGAGCTCTTGAGCTTGAATGCTTGAAGACTTGAAGAAATTCTGAAGAGTTTTGAAGCTTGATCTTCAGAATTGTTGAAGCTTCAATGTCTAGATGTCCCCAAAATATGAGAGAGAGCACCTCTATTTATAGGGATGTAAGATGGAGAGTTATGGCAAGACTGCAATTCTTTCCATACTTTTCTCTCTAATTATTTCCTTATTTGATTTAAAGGAAAATAATTAAACTTAATAAATATCTTTCTTCTTATTTATTTTAAGAAAGATAATTATATATGAAGAGATATATAATTTATTTCACCAAGTAGCACAATTTGATTGGCCAGACTTGATAAATTAATAACTGCATCATTTTGACACGTGGCTCCATTTAATTGGTCCTCACACATATCTCTGACTTTTGACTTGTAAACACGTGGCATCATTTGATTCGCCATTTATCGTGCTTAGTCTTTTGACCTGCGAACACTTGACAGCATTTAATTGGCTCGTCCGTAAAACTTTGACTTTGACTTGTGACACTTAGCAACATTTAATTAGCCAATTTATGTGCCCTAGCAACACGTGGCAGCTTGTGATAGGTCAGAAATTTTACGTGTCTACAATAGCCGAACAGTACCATAATGTTCTTGCCCTCCTTGATCACAACAAACCTAGCTACATTGCCAATCAAGTGAGTATTACATCAACAATGAGCAATCTCTCAGGTAACGCAATATGTGCAACTACTCTTAGTTCAGAAACTTGTTGGATATTTGACATAGGGGCAACCAATCATATGGTCTGTTCTCCAAGCCTTATGACCACCAGTACACCAGTTACTAACTGACATGTGCATTAACCAAATCATGCCCTTGCCTGTGTGACACATACAGGCACCATACGGTTTTCTGATGAACTTGTACTCCATAATGTGCTATGTGTTCCCTCATTCAGATTGAATTTAATCTCAGTGGCCAAGCTTACTAAGACTTCTTTTTGTTATGCTGTACTCACTGATGAGGTTTGTTTTGTTCAGGACAACCGTTCGGGGAAGACGATTGGGATGGGAACTGAACGAGAAGGGCT
>CAWLAL010000182.1:5000-12500 GCA_963854785.1 Vaccinium vitis-idaea | reverse complement strand
GACACTACTTGTGGGAGTTTGTTTGGCTACAATGCCTCTCTAAAACATGGGCTTGACAAGGCATGCATGCCACGACATGGGCTCGACATGCCATCCGTGAAAAACCACCCGACGGGTGGTTGGCACCGAGCAATTGCTTGAAAAACCACCCCATGGGTGCTTGACATGACTTGTGGTACGTTGTTTGGCTATAATGCCTCGTAAGAACTCTCTAAAACATCACCTCCATGTGTGTTTCACAAAGGATAATTTTTTCCATTTATAACACGTACATTTCGAGACTTTGAGGTTGGTTTTTTACATCTCTTTTCATCTATTACCTTCCAAATATTTTTTATAAATAATGTGTAGAAGTAATAGATTTTATTTGGAATTTTTCCTATTTTTAATGTATTTTTTCTTGACTTTGTTGATTTTTTATGGTATATTTTGCAAATTAATTAATAATAAATAATCCCTTTGGAAAAAAAATATGAATTTTTTTGTGAAGGTGCTACAAAATGTTTTGAAGAAGTTCCAATTGGCACTTTGTTGAGAAAAACTCAAATTCTCAAAAAAATGCCTAGTACGCTCCTGGGACGAAAAGATGTTTCTTCCTGCCACTTGGGGAAAAGCTCAAGATGCATATATAAGGGAGGGGCTGCCCTTTGCACCCGGTATAGACGGTGGGCTAGCCGACGGCTTGTCACCGGGCAATCGTTGGAAATACGACCCGACGTCGGCTTGTCACCGGGCAATAGTTGGAAATAAGACCCGGGCAACGGTTGGAAATACGACCCGATGGTCAATGGCGGAAAAATGACGGAGCCGGCCAAAAAAGGCATCGATGATAGGCTAGCCGACGGGTGCTTGACACCGGGCAACGGTTGGAAATACGACCCGACGGTAAACGGAGGAAAAACGAAGGAGCCGGCCAAAAAAAATGCTCATAAATCCACTAAAAAACACCTGCGTGCGTGCGTGCGTGCGTGCGTGCACGGGCACGGGCACTAGGGCTCTAGGGCTCTTGGGCCTTGGGCACTTGAGCACTTGGAAGCACTTAGAAGCAATTAGGAGCAATTGGGAAGCAATTGCCTCGACATGGGCTTGACATGCCTTGACACGGGCTCGACATGGGCTCGACATGCCTCGACATGGGCTTGACAAGGCATCCCACGACATGGGATTGACAAAACATGCCAAGATATGGCTAGACATGCCACAATATGGGCAAAAGGCATGCTACAACAAGGGCTTGACATGCCTTGACACGGGCTCGACATGCCTCGACACGGGCTCGACATGCCTCGACATGGGCTTGACAAGGCATCCCACGACATGGGATTGACAAAACATGCCAAGATATGGCTAGACATGCCACAATATGGGCAAAAGGCATGCTACAACAAGGGCTTGACATGCCTTGACACGGGCTCGACATGCCTCGACACGGGCTCGACATGCCTCGACATTGGCTCGACATGGGCTTGACAAATCATCCCACGACATGGGATTGACAAAACATGCCAAGATATGGCTAGACATGCCACAATATGGGCAAAAGGCATGCTACAACAAGGGCTTGACATGCCTTGACACGGGCTCGACATGCCTTGACACGGGCTCGACATGCCTCGACATGGGCTCGACATGCCTCGACATGGGATTGACAAAACATGCCAAGATATGGCTAGACATGCCACAATATGGGTAAAAGGCATGCTACAACAAGGGCTTGACATGCCTTGACACGGGCTCGACATGCCTCGACACGGGCTCGACATGCCTCGACATGGGCTCGACATGCCTCGACATGGGCTTGACAAGGCATCCCACGACATGGGATTGACAAAACATGCCAAGATATGGCTAGACATGCCACAATATGGGTAAAAGGCATGCTACAACAAGGGCTTGACATGCCTTGACACGGGCTCGACATGCCTCGACACGGGCTCGACATGCCTCGACATTGGCTCGACATGGGCTTGACAAGGCATCCCACGACATGGGATTGACAAAACATGCCAAGATATGGCTAGACATGCCACAATATGGGTAAAAGGCATGCTACAACAAGGGCTTGACATGCCTTGACACGGGCTCGACATGCCTCGACACGGGCTCGACATGCCTCGACATGGGCTTGACAAGGCATCCCACGACATGGGATTGACAAAACATGCCAAGATATGGCTAGACATGCCACAATATGGGCAAAAGGCATGCTACAACAAGGGCTTGACATGCCTTGACACGGGCTCGACATGCCTTGACACGGGCTCGACATGCCTCGACATGGGCTCGACATGCCTCGACATGGGATTGACAAAACATGCCAAGATATGGCTAGACATGCCACAATATGGGTAAAAGGCATGCTACAACAAGGGCTTGACATGCCTTGACACGGGCTCGACATGCCTCGACACGGGCTCGACATGCCTCGACATGGGCTCGACATGCCTCGACATGGGCTTGACAAGGCATCCCACGACATGGGATTGACAAAACATGCCAAGATATGGCTAGACATGCCACAATATGGGTAAAAGGCATGCTACAACAAGGGCTTGACATGCCTTGACACGGGCTCGACATGCCTTGACACGGGCTCGACATGCCTCGACATGGGCTCGACATGCCTCGACATGGGATTGACAAAACATGCCAAGATATGGCTAGACATGCCACAATATGGGTAAAAGGCATGCTACAACAAGGGCTTGACATGCCTTGACACGGGCTCGACATGCCTCGACACGGGCTCGACATGCCTCGACATGGGCTCGACATGCCTCGACATGGGCTTGACAAGGCATCCCACGACATGGGATTGACAAAACATGCCAAGATATGGCTAGACATGCCACAATATGGGTAAAAGGCATGCTACAACAAGGGCTTGACATGCCTTGACACGGGCTCGACATGCCTCGACACGGGCTCGACATGCCTCGACATTGGCTCGACATGGGCTTGACAAGGCATCCCACGACATGGGATTGACAAAACATGCCAAGATATGGCTAGACATGCCACAATATGGGTAAAAGGCATGCTACAACAAGGGCTTGACATGCCTTGACACGGGCTCGACATGCCTCGACACGGGCTCGACATGCCTCGACATGGGCTTGACAAGGCATCCCACGACATGGGATTGACAAAACATGCCAAGATATGGCTAGACATGCCACAATATGGGCAAAAGGCATGCTACAACAAGGGCTTGACATGCCTTGACACGGGCTCGACATGCCTTGACACGGGCTCGACATGCCTCGACATGGGCTCGACATGCCTCGACATGGGATTGACAAAACATGCCAAGATATGGCTAGACATGCCACAATATGGGTAAAAGGCATGCTACAACAAGGGCTTGACATGCCTTGACACGGGCTCGACATGCCTCGACACGGGCTCGACATGCCTCGACATGGGCTCGACATGCCTCGACATGGGCTTGACAAGGCATCCCACGACATGGGATTGACAAAACATGCCAAGATATGGCTAGACATGCCACAATATGGGTAAAAGGCATGCTACAACAAGGGCTTGACATGCCTTGACACGGGCTCGACATGCCTCGACACGGGCTCGACATGCCTCGACATTGGCTCGACATGGGCTTGACAAGGCATCCCACGACATGGGATTGACAAAACATGCCAAGATATGGCTAGACATGCCACAATATGGGTAAAAGGCATGCTACAACAAGGGCTTGACATGCCTTGACACGGGCTCGACATGCCTCGACACGGGCTCGACATGCCTCGACATGGGCTTGACAAGGCATCCCACGACATGGGATTGACAAAACATGCCAAGATATGGCTAGACATGCCACAATATGGGCAAAAGGCAGGCTACAACAAGGGCTTGACATGCCTTGACACGGGCTCGACATGCCTTGACACGGGCTCGACATGCCTCGACATGGGCTCGACATGCCTCGACATGGGCTTGACAAGGCATCCCACGACATGGGATTGACAAAACATGCCAAGATATGGCTAGACATGCCACAATATGGGTAAAAGGCATGCTACAACAAGGGCTTGACATGCCTTGACACGGGCTCGACATGCCTCGACACGGGCTCGACATGCCTCGACATGGGCTTGACAAGGCATCCCACGACATGGGATTGACAAAACAAGCCAAGATATGGCTAGACATGCCACAATATGGGCAAAAGGCATGCTACAACAAGGGCTTGACATGCCTTGACACGGGCTCGACATGCCTTGACACGGGCTCGACATGCCTCGACATGGGCTCGACATGCCTCGACATGGGATTGACAAAACATGCCAAGATATGGCTAGACATGCCACAATATGGGTAAAAGGCATGCTACAACAAGGGCTTGACATGCCTTGACACGGGCTCGACATGCCTCGACACGGGCTCGACATGCCTCGACATGGGCTCGACATGCCTCGACATGGGCTTGACAAGGCATCCCACGACATGGGATTGACAAAACATGCCAAGATATGGCTAGACATGCCACAATATGGGTAAAAGGCATGCTACAACAAGGGCTTGACATGCCTTGACACGGGCTCGACATGCCTCGACACGGGCTCGACATGCCTCGACATTGGCTCGACATGGGCTTGACAAGGCATCCCACGACATGGGATTGACAAAACATGCCAAGATATGGCTAGACATGCCACAATATGGGTAAAAGGCATGCTACAACAAGGGCTTGACATGCCTTGACACGGGCTCGACATGCCTCGACACGGGCTCGACATGCCTCGACATGGGCTTGACAAGGCATCCCACGACATGGGATTGACAAAACATGCCAAGATATGGCTAGACATGCCACAATATGGGCAAAAGGCATGCTACAACAAGGGCTTGACATGCCTTGACACGGGCTCGACATGCCTTGACACGGGCTCGACATGCCTCGACATGGGCTCGACATGCCTCGACATGGGCTTGACAAGGCATCCCACGACATGGGATTGACAAAACATGCCAAGATATGGCTAGACATGCCACAATATGGGTAAAAGGCATGCTACAACAAGGGCTTGACATGCCTTGACACGGGCTCGACATGCCTCGACACGGGCTCGACATGCCTCGACATGGGCTCGACATGCCTCGACATGGGCTTGACAAGGCATCCCACGACATGGGATTGACAAAACATGCCAAGATATGGCTAGACATGCCACAACATGGGCAAAAGGCATGGGCTTGACAAGGCATGCATGCCACGACATGGGCTCGACATGCCATCGGTGAAAAAACCACCCGACGGGTGGTTGGCACCGAGCAATCGCTTGAAAAACCACCCCGTGGGTGCTTGAGATGACTTGTGGTAGGTTGTTTGGCTAGAATGCCTCATAAGAACTCTCTAAAACATCACCTCCATGTGTGTTTCGCAAAGGATAATTTTTTTCTTTTATAACGCATACATTTAGAGACTTTGAGGTTGGTTTTTTACATCTCTTTCCATCTACTACCTTCCAAATATTTTTTATAATTAATGTGTAGAAGTAATAGATTTTATTTGGGATTTTTCCTATTTTTAATGTATTTTTTCTTGATTTTTTTGATTTTTTATGGTTTATTTTCGAAATTAATTAATAATAAATAATCCCTTTGGAAAAAAAATCTGAATTTTTTTGTGAAGGTGCTACAAAATGTTTTGAACAAGTTCCAATTGGCACTTTGTTGAGCAAAACTCAATTTTTCGAAAAAATGGCTAGTACGCTCCTCGGACGAAAAGATGTTTCTTCCTGCCACATGGGGAAAAGCTCAAGATGCATATATAAGGGGGGGTGGTCTCCCTCCTTGCCAAGCCAAGGCCAGCCATGCCGGCTGCCTTGGCAAGGCCCGGGCATGACCAACCCGTGCATGCTGGGCACTTTGGCTTCGATGCCAAGTGCAACACATGCCCGGGGTAATGCACGGAAAAAAGACCAAAATACCCCTGTGGGTAACGAAATGGCCCGATGGGTAACGAAATGAGCCGACGGGTAACGAAATGAGCCGATCTTCGGGCTATCAAAGGCATTTCGGGTTCAATGCCTCGTGCTATCGATACCCATGGAGTAATGAACGAAAAAATGACCGAAATGCCCCTGTGGGTAGCAAATAGTGCCCGACGGGTCACGAAACGAGCCGACAACCGTGCTAGGAAAGGCATTTTGGCACCCGACGGCTACATTCTTTGGGTAATCGCTGAAAACATGACCCGATGCGTTCTTGTTGCCGAGTAACCGCTTGAAACATGACCCGATGCGTGCTTGTTGTCGGACATTTGATGGAAATACGTCCCGATGTGTGCTTGGCATCGGGTAATCGCTAGAAATAATACCCGATGCATGCTTGTTGTCGGGCATTTGATGGAAATACGTCCCGATGTGTGCTCGTCATCGGGTAATCGCTGGAAATAATACCCGATGTGCGCTTGTTGCTGGGCATTTGATGGAAATACGTCCCGATGTGTGCTTGTCATCGGGTAATCGTTGGAAATAAGACCCGACGTGTGCATGTCACCTTGTTCTAGCCACGTCCTATGGGTAATGCACGAAGAAACGATTGAAAGGCAATGCCCAGGCTTAGCGAGGCAAGGTATGGTCGCTCCAGGCTTAGCGAGGCAATTGGTCGCTCGTCCAGGCTTAGCGAGGCAAGGTATGGTCGCTCCAGGCTTAGCGAGGCAATTGGTCGCTCGTCCAGGCTTAGCGAGGCAATGTGGGGTCGCTCCAGGCTTAGCGAGGCAGGTGGTCGCTCGTCCAGGCTTAGCGAGGCAATGTGGGGTCGCTCCAGGCTTAGCGAGGCAGGTGGTCGCTCCCCAGGCTTAGCGAGGCAATAGTTGGTCGCTCCAAGCTTGGCAAGGCTAAATTGGTTGCCCTCCACGCTCGACAAGGCTAGGAATGATGGTTGTCACGAAGCATCTCAATCGACACCGCGAAGTGCGCAGCGTGCTATTCCTCTACGATGCATTGGTGTCCCCGCACGGTGAGCATGCTTGGTTATACGGCTTAAGGTGCCTCAGTCCCAAGTGTGTGCCCAGGGGATACCTCCTTGTTGAGAGGAAGCAGGCTCGCCCGGGTGTCGATAGACATGCTTCGCGCCGCATGTTGCAAGGGCAACAGCAAAGGCTTGCATGGATGTCGTCTTGTTGGTCCCGCGATTTCACTGAGGGATGCTTGCTCGATGCCGGTGGTATCACCATGTCGCGAAAGTGTGTAGTAGGGCTTATGGCACGGGGCGCATTAGTAGTGTCACGAAAGTGTGTAGTAGCGCTTATGGCGCGAGGCGCATTAGTAGTGTCACGAAAGTGTGTAGTAGTGCTTATGGCTCGAGGCGCATTAGTATCGGCGTTGTGATGCCAAGGGCTTGGGCGGGATATTCCTTGGTTTTCTAAAAGACGTCATGCATTGCTATGCGTTTGTTGTTGCAATGGAACATGCGGCACGCCATGCCAAAGGAGATACATTGTCGATAGATTGTGCGACTGTCCTTCGGGAAAGT
>CAWLAL010000181.1:0-17660 GCA_963854785.1 Vaccinium vitis-idaea | reverse complement strand
AAGTCGGTTGAGGCGGCCGCGGCCGTCTCCGAGCCCAGCGACAGCTCGACTGGCGCTGTGCGAACGGTCATTCCGAGAGATCAGCCAGCCGGCCTCATTGCTGCACTCAAGCTGTTTATCATCTCACTCGGCTCATGGCTAGTCACCGTGCTTGGCGGCGGAGCAAGGGCGACGTGAGTCTCTGCAATAACATGTCCAAAGCAAGGTCTCCACTGACATCTACCAGGGGTGCGCTGGCAGTCGTCGTTGGATTGGCAGCAGTAGCGTACAGAATACGTAACACTGCTGGAGAAGTCCTGTATGTGCTGATGGGAAACCTTCAATTGGTCGTGTGTCTTGCTGACATCTTCTGCCAGACCAACGCTCTTCTCCTACCTCCCATTTACTGGCAGCAAAAACATCACAGGTGGACACAGCGCTGTCTGATCGCATCCAAGTTCACTTCAACCTAACATACCGACCTGGCCATCAGCCTCCTTTCAGCTTTCTGCAATGATTAGCTTTCTAGGTATCCCTCTCGTCTCTTCCGCTCCTTCGAACAGTGCTCTCTGGTAGCGGTGAGAAGCTACCCTGTATTACATAAAACCGTATTCACACACAACCATTGCTGCAACAATGCTATACTTCTGTGAGCTTCAATACGAATGATATCACCATTCAAAGGAACTTCTATCTTGTACTCTGCTCTTGTTTTACCATCGCCAGAAAGCGCCATAAATATGCCTCGTCAACAAAGTGTTCGTCGACAAGCATTTCTTTTCGTAGCCCATCTATATGCCAAAATCAGGATGAAAGATGGTAAGGTGCATATCAGTATATCCCCTGGGTGCGGTACTGGAACGTGTCATATCTGCAATCACAGTCAGCATTCACCGTATTGAACTCGGAACGAGAACTCACAGCCGGGTGTAGTAGCTGCCAGCGCTCTTGGCAACCAGCTCATCGACATAGACCTCGGCCTCGCGCTCGCTCTTCTCCAGCACAAACCGCGACCTCAACGCGGTCACGACCGCCGCGACACCACCGCTGTAGCAGGACATGCGGCTCTCCCTGCCCATGAGATCGACCAGCATGACCAAGGGCTCGGCCTCGCGCCTCAGCGCCAGGAACGCCTCGCGCATGCGCCGCACGAAGAGCCTGTACGCCTCCCCCTCGGGCCCGCCCAGGACCTCGACGTATTCGGCCGTGAGCTTGAAGGGCGCGGCCTCGAAGCCCATGCTGCCCGGCGAGTTGGAGAGCATGAAGCCGAAATCAATGTGCACAATGTGGCCCCTGTCGTCGACTAGGATGTTGCCGTTGTGGCGGTCCTTGAGCTGCAGGATGTAGCTGATGACGCTGTAGGCGGCGAGGGACTTGGCAAAGGCCTCGGCGGCGGCGACGTGCGGCGCCGAGGAAGGTTCGCCAAAGGTGCGGACAAAGTGGTCCCTGAGCGTGGCGATGCGTTTGCGCGGGTTGGTGCCGGCGGAGATGGAGGCGAGCGTCAGGCTGCGCTTGAGCGAGTGCAGGGAGACGCCGTTGGTGATGGTCTCGATCAGGCCGGAGGATTCGCCCGTGACCAGGATACGCATGTGCTTCACCCACACGTCGACTTCGGCTTCGGCCCAGGTCTTGGCGCACACGGCGATCAGCTGCACGGCGAAGGCTTCCTGGCGGAGGTCGGCACCCGTCTTGACGATGACGCTTACGAGGTCCCAGTTGGGCATCCAGCCGTAGGGCGATGAGCGTCGGATGCGCTCTCGCTTGACCTCCCATGCTTCGCCGAACGTGGCTGCGCTGGGGTCGTCGCGGTCGCCGGTCTTGCGGACCACGCCGCCCGTCTTGATGTCGTTCTCCATACGCGCGGCACCAGCTCCTGAGGACAGATTCGGGTCAACCTCGGCGGCTGGCTCTGAGATAGTGTCGTCAACATCGTCGGGGCTTGCATGGCTGCCAACGCTATTGGCGTTCTCGACAATCTCATTCAGATTCGGAGTTGATGAGCCATCGTCGACCCAGAAGCTTTGCTCCTCCAAGCTCTGCATAGATGCAATAATCTTTGCTCTGATGGCCGCAACTTCAGCTTTGGGCCGCTTGGAACTGCTGAGCTCCAACTGAGCCAACATCTGTGACGCTGCGCGCATGTGGGTCGCCAATGCTTTGACGTCAGGATCCATGCCGTGCGACCGGCTGCCTTGGCCGGAATTGCGATGGTGGCGAGCCGGGCTACCTGTTCTACTCAAGGCTTGCACGGAATTCCTAGGTGTAGCAAGACTGCTGGATGATATTGTACTCACGCCGGCAGACAATCTCGGCTGTTCTTTATGCACTGCGTCTGACGAGGGCGTTGTGCTTGAATAGACGTTTTGTTCTTCCTCTGGGCGATGAAGCAGCTGCGGGCTAGCAAGGTCGCCTAAAGATGGTTCAAAGACGCTGTCTTGTGCCCCTGCCTCCTCTGGAGACTTGATGTTCAGTCGATGAGAGTCTGTGATGTCGAAACGTCGTCGCTTGCTCTTGCCCTTCTCCGCCAAGACAGTGGCGATTATCTCGTTGTTATGCTGAGACTCAGGATCGAAATCAAAATCTTCTCGCAAAACCTCAATCATGAGGAGGTATGGTACACGCTCAGCACTATTAAGACTGGTGGCCTCGGCCGGATTCAATCGCACGACACGATGGTGCCTACTTTTGCTTGGTCTTCCATCCTCCAAAGTAGGCGGGCATATCAATGGAATGTCGACCTCTGCGGGCAGATCTTCTGAAATGAGTGCAAGCTCAGCACGAAGGGCGCTCAATCGTGCGGGTTTAGGTACCGCCACGAGGCGGTTCGAAATGTCCTCTAATGCTGTTAAGAATTGTGATTCAAGACGGAAGTAGTGTGAGCGCAAAAGACGTATCTTTTGCCGAGTCGAGAGTCCTGCGGGTGTTGTTTGGCGAGTACTGTGCGAGTGCCTCCGCTGAATCTCTTTGGGCCGTCTTGCCTCAGTGGCAGGACTGATCAATGGAGGGCTCTGATGGCCTGGTGTCCTGGGTGATCGTGCATCTGGTAAAGAAGATGAGCTGCCATAGCCATCAGCTCCTGGAGTGTCAAGAAGAGCCCTTGCGCTCGCTGGCGTTATCGGTTTCTCGGGAGCCGTGTCCAATCCTTGAAGACTGGGCACCTGTACTGAGAGTCCAACACTCTTCCCGATGGACCGAGACTGCCTTGTCGAGCTAGGCTCGCTCTCTGCAGGCGCAGCACGGTGTCGCCTTGGACGCTGTGCCGTGCCGGAGACTGTTTGGCTTCGACTGGGCCTCTGAGTCTGCACATTCTCTGATATTGTGTCCTCGACTGGGCGCGGCTTCCTTGCTTGCGAGATAGCTAGCGGTCCTGCCAATTGTGGGAATAGCGGCACACCTACACCTGCTAGAATGATACTTGCCAACACGGTTGTAGGGAGTATGTTATCCTTGATCCGTTCTCTTCGAATTGGCTCTCCCCCGCCGAAGACAATCCTCTGCACACGATTGAATATTCGCCGGCATTTCTTGAACACATTCGAGGTCGGTATGGCGGCAAAGTCCTTGAGATATGCCTGCAGGAGCCAAAAGGACTAAAAGTTCACGTTAGAACGTGCCCAGGCCTGTAGCAGCTCGAACGGAGGCATACCAGTAGCGCTGCGTTGACAGACTCTTCGCAGAGATCCACTATGAACTCCTCAAGGGCCATAGACTCGTTGTCGAGCGACAGCAGCAGGTGACATAGCTGCGGGAGGAAGAATTCAATCTCCTCATAGCTGAACTGGCGGAGCTTGTTGCTAAGGACATACTGGATGCCGACATGGTCGGCATATCTCCTGCGCTGTGTCAGCGCTGCTGCATCAATCTAAGACTGCAAATGGTCTCGACCTACGCTAGATAGGCTACAGTAAAGGAGGGGTCGCGATTGAAATGGTCCGAGTTGATGAATCGTTCAAGCAGATTCCAGCTCATGGAGTCGGCAGCATCTGTGCTTGACTGGGTTGAGGTCCGGTCATGAGAGGATAGTAGCTGGCGAGAGGACGAATCTGCTCATTCCAGGCTGTGGAGGTGGATCACTTGCTGCGATGGAGGCGCTGTGGAAAGATGGTAGAGGCATGTGATCTGGACGGCCATTCATCATCGACGACCCACTTTGACTTTCAACTTCATGTGCGAGGAGCTCTGGCCAGCTTCATCAACACCGCCGTGCCACTTGCTACATAAACCATTGGTGCAAATGGTATCTTGAGCCATCACATGCATAATTGGAACCAGACTTTATGATACACGCTATTCGCCCGCCGTGATCTTTTCATGTCTGCCGGCCGACAGTGCCACGAGACAGTACAAAGCCTTTTGGTTGCGGACCATCAATGACACATTCCGTGAACTCCGTCGCTTGCACCAATATTCCCCCGTTCAATGTCAGATACGTGTTTGCACCATCTGCTGACTATTCTCCTGCGTACAGGTCCACCACAATGTTGATGCATGCCACCACAATCTAGTCTGGTCAGTATGTCGTGCCCAGAACGCTTGTTGTGTTTTGGCTCACCTCTGCTGCAATCAAGACAATCACGATCCATTCGAGATACTCGCCATGTGAGTGAGTAAGCTGATCCTTGAGCACCTGGAGCAGATCGGCAATGACATCTAATCGTTCTGTCAAGAGACCGACTCGCTGGTCCATCTCCAGATAGCTGCGCACAGCTTGATAGACAGGATCGAGCTGGGGCTCAGCCCACATAAGTTCTGGTGCGTCGAGAACCGATCCTTGAAGATGGATGTTGATCCTCAAGATGAACAGCTCGCCGATCTGCATATTGATCTCCTTACGAGACAGCTTGACCCGACCGGTCAAGGCAATTGTTGCTGGAATTTCCTTCGTCTCGTCGATCGTGTTGTCCACCAGATCTTCGTACAAAGATGTCTGTGAGTCTAGTCAGCAACCAAACAAATTTCCAGACAAGAGTGAACTGACCTTCGTGCTCTGTGCGAGTGCATGACTGATCGCAAGTTTGGTCATGTAGTTCTTCTTCTCCCGGAGACTGATGAAGTCATTGTAAATTCGAGCTTGATATTCCTTGGTGTAGTAGAAATTGAAGTTCTCTGTCTGAACATCACCTTTTGCTAGTTTCTCGACCTCAAACTTAGCAATCTCTTTCAAGAATCGTTGCTCCTCCTTGAGTGACATGCCCCATATGACAACGACGCCATACTCGAAGAGAAAGACCTCCGGAACGTGAACACTAATATCAAAGTCCGGTGTGTTCTGCCCTTCCACCTCGGGATTTGAATGTGGCAGAACCTCCTCGGCAGTCGCAGATTCCACTCGCGTTAGAGAGCCACCCTGTGCCAACTCGCTTTGCAGATCTAGTAGGTCTTCACGCCGTCGCTCTGCGTTCTCTTCCACTTCAATGGCACTGTCGGAGAATCTTCGTTGTCTCGATGAATGTATTTCAGCAGAGTTGGTATGCTGTGGAGCTTCAGAATCGGGCTTCGAGTATGCATACGGGGTGTAGATGCACTCGTCAAATTGTTTTGGCGCAGCGCTCCTTGTCTTCGCACGGCCTTTCAGGTAGCGCATGAGATCGTCAATCCTGTATGATCCAGCCGTACAAAAGGCCGTCACCCGTGGCAGCCGCACCCTATCATCCTTCCCCAGCCGCGCTGCGTCTCTTCGTGCTGTAGGGTCCTTTATGCGGGTGAATTGCGAGTAAACCTCACGACCACTTTCTTCGTCCGGGTTGTCCTCGTCCTGCTCTGGATTGGGCAGAAGTTTGAGCTTTTGCACGGTCCTTGTGGTCCGCTGCGGTCCGATCTTGGGAGGAGGCAGAGCTGGCACTGTGAGCGGCGCTCCTTGGCTGTTCCTTCTGCGCAATTTGCTGTTCAATGCTGACAGCATTGGCTGTCCGCCATCTCTTGCAATGCTTTGGCTGCTCGCGATCGATCCTGTCGCTTGAGCATGTGATGGAGGGAAGCCTGCGCGAGATCGAGGAGGACTGCTGGAGTCAACCTGCGGATTGAATGTGACATTGCGCTGTATCTTCGCTGGTGGAGTCTTCTTTGCCGCTGGAGACGCTGAAGTCGGCAGGAGGGGACTGCTCTCGGATGGGTGATTCGATGCCATGGTGCAGTCGTGTGATGCTGATCACTGAGATGCGCTGCAAGAGGCCGGTATATACATGTACTGGTATCGCATCTCCAACATACGGCGTATCTTCACCGATACAGCTGGTGAATCAATGATGGCAAGCGCATTTTGGCGAAGTACAGTATGGCAGTGAGTACATGGTTTGCAGACAGTGACGCAACCGGCGAAGCGGGCACGTGTCTGAGCTGTCAGTGCAGTGAGCTTCTCGCATTCTTCTTTTCCATCCTAGACTTCATCTTCATGATGACCTCTCACTCCTACTCCAGGAGTCTCAAGCCGTACCAAAACGAGCTTTACCAACATGATGCCCCCTGTCCTCATCAATGCGGATTCCTGGGTGACTCCGGACGGCAGAGCGCTGTCCCCGCGCAATCTCGAGTCTCATTCAACCCTTTGCCTTATTTCACTATCTAGCTCCCATCTTTCGCTTAGGGCAGTTGGACCTTCGGTATCATAGCTCGCAAAGCAGAAAGTCCAATTGCTACTTGTACTTTCCCCCTCCCGATAGCCAGCGTGTTCCACCGAATAGTCAAGCTGCCACGCACTCCAGGTCGCTGGCACAGCGTCGGTGTCACAAAAGATGATTTCGGTACCCAGCGCACAGCTTTCCCCGTCACATCTCACTCGACAAGCTGCAACTGTACGGGTGATATCGCAAGCAGCGCAACAAACATGACGCCAATGAAGGCGGTGTGATTGGCGGTGTGTGCTCGCCACGAATCACCCGCCGTGATGGTGCACCTCCAATGGTCTCCTGACACCTGTCTTGCACTCGAAACTAGTCATGCTCCCATGCGTCGGCGGTCTGCCAGGATTCCACGTTCCTTTTGTATGAATCCTTAGCTATGGGGGCCCGCGATAAGGCAGTATCTCAGCTGCTATGCCGCGAAATGTTGTGGTGATTATTCCCGTCCTTTTATGTATGCTGGAACCCGAGGGCCGTGCGAATGCATGACTCGTGCTCGATAATAAGGTACTAGGTACAAGAGTACAAGAGTACAAGCATAGTGTCACTATGTGCGACCACAAATAAATGGTGGCATCAATGGTTCCAACTCGACTCGAGCGCCGTGGATGATGAGCACAGGATCTGATCTTCCTGCACCCTCATATAGATGATCTCAAAATTAAGGCAACCTTGCCCGCGCCACTTTGCCTGAAATTCATCGGCTTCAACCCTAATGCCTCACCCACATTTCCATCGCTCGAATGAGGAATGTCAGATTGTTGGCACCTACAGTGAGTACTACTAGGATAGATGCCATTCCTTCTGGTATCGAACAACCTCTATGTGCTGTGCTTGCGTTAGCATACGTGCATGGCATTCATCTTCTCGGCAACTTGCGACAGATACGACTCCGCAGTCGAAGTACCCGGACATGCGAACAGCTGTCTTGTCCGGTCACCACTGTGCATTGCTGGTCAAGGGCACAAGATCAAACGACGATCGAACCAGGCTTTTCGCGCCGTGGGTGAGTTTCTCGCAACGCATGACTTACCTCATATCTAAAGGTTGTTGTGCAGGCTTGGGAGCTTTTAGGCATCACCGCAACACGAAGCGGACAAGAACACGTATCGCAAGGCGCAGAAATTTCTGTCGCGCTGCCATCATAACATCGCCTGTTTGATCATGGCAAGTATCCATGAGCAGTACATCAAATCCAAACGGCAGCAAACACAGCTCGAGACATCACCAGCAGCAGTATGCCATAAATGTTCTGCCAAATTTCCTAGCCACCGGACTTTGAAAACGCATATCCAAACAGCCCACAGCCCTCCGGCATCGACCGAAAGACAATCCATCATATCGTAAGTCAGCTTCGCACCTGATCGTTGATAAGCGAAATGTCTCATCAGCCTGTTAGCACGGCGCTTCTTGCTGACAGGCTGACGAGAAATTTCGCGTAGCAACGATCAGGTGCGAAGCAGCCTGTCAGCACGGCGCTTCTTGCTGACATTTAGAAGTGAAGCACACGATCTGCCTGCAAGTGGTCCCCGCAAACCTGAGAAATATACTTCTGCCGTCCCATCACCCATGATCGCGGAACCTGGCGATCCCGACACCTCTATGCATCTGTCAAACTTGTCGCTCAATGAAGACAGTAACTCGGCCGTTTTTGCGAAGCCCCATGGTAGAGGTGGCACATCCTCGCCACCAAAGAAGAAGAGACCCGCCAGCTCCGAAGCTCACGGTCCAAGGCCATCTCGGAATCCAAATAGGCCAAACACTAAGATTCGTGGCGATATTGAGCAGGAAGGACGACACGATAGAGGCAGATTTCAGCGTCCGAAAGTCAAAGGCGAATTATGGATCGCGAATGCGCCGCCACCAGTGAAGATTGCTCAGCATCCGGGAGTGGCTGAATTGGACCATGATCAGGATTGTAATATGGAAACTTTTGTTCAGCAAATGCCGCCGCAGTCTCTGGGACCACTGCAGGGGGCCAAGACTCCGGGTATGATTGCTGTCAAGAAAACTGTACAGCAGGCTTTGCAGAAATCACGGTCGACTCCATCGCCGCCCCTGAAACAAATTATAACAAATAATATATCTCCCGACCAACTGATAGCTGAAATAAGAGCGCTCTATCGCAGCTTGGAGATAGTAGAGAAACGATGCATCAGCCTTGATCAAACGCACATGGCTGACAAGGGACAACTTACAAAGCCAAGTGCGGAGAACTGGCAGGTCTTGACGGCTCTTCACCGAACGCTATTGTACGAACATCATGACTTTCTACTGGCTTCACAGCAACCTACTGCCCCTAAAGAAGTTCGACGTCTCGCCGCTGAGCGGCAGATCCCTTTTCGCATGTGGAAGTATGCCATTCATGCCTATCTTGAGTTGCTCAGGCAGCACCTGCCGGAGTCACTCGAGTTCATGGAGTCCTTTATTTACTTGGCCTATCAGATGATTGCCTTGCTATATGAGACAGTCACCCTATTCCAAGACGTATGGATGGAATGTCTCGGTGATTTAGCCCGGTATCGCATGGCTATTGAGAGTCAAAGCGCTGGTGTTCGGGATGTGTGGACAGAGGTCGCCCAGTATTGGTATTCCAAGGCGTCCGATAGCCAACCATCTGTTGGCCGCCTCTACCACCACTTGGGCATCTTAGCTCGTCCTCATCTTCCCCAGCAATTGTTCTATTATTGCAAAGCACTTTGCTGCACCACGCCATTTCTGAATGCAAGGCTGTCAATAAAAGCTGTATTTGACGGGTCAAATCAGTCGCAGATTCATCGGTCCTCGGAGTCATTCAGGTCCATTGACCAGGCTTTTGTTCACATGCACGAGATCCTATACGAAGCACGATCTCCCGACAAGGCCTTTGCGACCCAGGAAGCTTTCATGGCACAGTTCAAGATGTCCTTGGAGGTCAAGGAGATGAAAACCTCAGAGAAGAGGTGGAAGCACTATGGCGTATTGTTGGCAGTCGCTAATGTGGCAGCATGCTTCCAGTACGGTGCTACAGACAACCCACTTCGCAAAGCGCTCATGGGCGAGGCCACGGTAAGACTCAATTGTAACGAACAAACAAGCATGGTGACTAATATCCTCAAGTCACCGAAAGAGGCACAAAGTGCCAATATCTGGTTGGAGCTTGCCTTCGGCTTTTTGTCCTCGACGTTGAGCGTTGTGTTGTCGTGCAAAGTCGAGACGTCAGTCCTGCCTTTTGTGCATATTGTCTTTGTCCTTCTATATACAATCACGTCTGTGACAGAGAGGTGCCGGCAAGCACTTGACCTGTACCAAAGCATATCTTGGAAAGCTGTGGTGTCTTTCCTCAACACTATTGCAAAGAGTCGCGAAACAATGACGGAAAGATTGATATCAAATGCTGATTCGGAGCATGCATTTATGCCTTACGACAAGGACGACGCGCGCCCTCTGATGGAAGATCACGCGATGCGAGGATTGGTATGGGCCCAGAACTATTTTCCTCAGAAATGGTTCGAAGGCAAGAACAACGATGAGCTTCCACACCAGGAGCCAGCGAGCTCAGAGACTGTCCGCGCACAGCGAGTCCTGTGGTTGGGTATCAAGGTTGCGCATGTAGGTGAACTCATGGTGGCGGAGTGTGACAGTACTGATATCAGGCAGAAAAGTCATTCCATGACCTTCGATCGATCCACGGGCGCATTCAGCCTGGCAAATGGTGCGAACATGAAATCAGCGTGATGCATGTGATTTTGGTGGGTATCTTCCCATCATATGGCTGGTTTTGTCCTGCTATGCAATGAGGCATGAGGCGTGCCAGGCCAGCGCAGCATCCCGACACAAAGGCTGAGCAGCATCCCGACCGACTGACCATGCAGCATGGGCACAGCGCTTTTCGTGCTGATTCACAATAGGCATGCGGTTTTGCTTCACTAGTATGGTGATTGACGTATCTTGATCCACGAGCGGGGGTTGTCACGGTTTTGGAGACTTCGCGGCCAAGTTTCTCTAAAACGAACCAATTGACGTCCCCGACTTGCGTATCACAAGCAGATCGAGCTACCAGCAAGAGACGGGACTGCTTCAGCTGTCAATGCTGCTAGTTGTGGAATACTAGGCTTGATGAGAGAAGCGAAATTTTAGCTGAGGCACTCGATGTGGGCCTCATCAGGGCCGACACATCTGGTACCAGCGGAATGCTCTCATGGTAGAATCACCGCACTGATTGCTTCAATCATGCAATGGTGTGAAGTTGCATGATGGCCATAGGCCATGACCTAGCATGATGATATCCTGCTGGCCTTGTGTTGGAGACACGGGCCTGCTAGAGGTCCTCGTAGCCAGTTAGAGTTGTGCTTTCGGCCAGATGGCACAGGAGGAGCTGATTCAGGCTAGGGACAGCTCCAGGCCGTGATCGCAACACCTTTGCTTTCTCGTGAAGAAACACTTCAATCATCCACGGCCCATGATAGTAGCAATTGCACTTCCTCGTCTTGCCCGCTTGCGATTGGCACCAGAATAGTTGCCTCTGCAACAGCAATTGAGCGTTGTTGGTCGATTGCGGCCCCCTTCGTCTGCCGCAACGGTTCCCAGCATCTCCAGCTCCCATTCACCTGCCAGCCCCAAGCTCTCTCCAACATTGTTCTTATCACAGCACGACGCAGCATCCATCCATTGTGTTTGCAGCAAGCTCTCCAAACTGGCGTCGCCGGACGGTCACCGCAAGCGATCATCGAATGAGCTGCTGTGCGCATCGAAGCCCTATCACATTGTAAGGGCGACCTACGAGTACCTCTAAACTCCCACAAGCACATCTCCTCAGGATTGCACATCGCACCTACGGTCGCCCACGAGCTCGCCCAACATAGCTGCCGAGCCGCAAGCAAGTAGCAGACCGAAGCTGCCGGGGTCGAAACGATCCTTGCCAGACTTCCACATGCCGACGCTGGGATTCCTCAAGAAGAAGAGGACAAAGGACTCGACCGGGTCGATTGATCCTCCTACATCTCCAATTCGCGAATCGCCATCATCGCCCGTGACGTTGAAGAGCGCGGGTGCCGAGAACTCGCTTAATTCAGCATCCACGTCTCATACCATCCCAGACAGTGCAACATCGCAGACGAGCTCAAGCAAACCAGCCGACTCGATGCAGACAGCTTCGTACCAGTCAAGCTACGCAAACACGCCTCAACAGCAACAACCATTACAACAACATAATGCTGCCAGCATTCAGAACATCGTCAACCAGGCCCCGCAAAGCGAGAGTAGCTTTCCGAGCGGGCAGATCTTCCCACAGGCTGTTATCAATCCAGTAAGAGAGACGAAGGGCAAATACACCCTCACAGATTTTGTCATTCAGCGCACACTCGGTACTGGCAGCTTCGGCCGTGTACATTTGGTGCAGTCCAAGCACAATCAGAGGTTCTATGCCGTCAAGGTGCTGAAGAAGGGCCAGGTGGTCAAGATGAAGCAGGTGGAGCACACAAATGATGAGCGGCGCATGCTGCAGAAAGTGAAACATCCGTTCCTGATCACGCTGTGGGGGACGTTTCAAGACTCGAAGAACCTTTACATGGTCATGGACTTTATCGAGGGCGGCGAGCTGTTCAGCCTGCTCAGGAAGTCCCAGGTGAGCAGATCCCATGCCTCTACCGGGAAACAACCGCTGACAACAACGTAGCGCTTTCCAAATCCGGTTGCCAAGTTCTACGCCGCAGAGGTCACACTCGCGCTTGACTATCTCCATTCTCACAACATTATCTACCGAGATCTGAAGCCGGAGAATCTGCTACTTGACCGCCATGGCCATCTCAAGATTACGGATTTTGGGTTCGCCAAGGAGGTGCCAGACATTACCTGGACGCTTTGTGGCACGCCCGACTATCTGGCCCCCGAGGTAGTTTCGTCAAAGGGGTACAACAAATCGGTGGATTGGTACAGCGACCCAGCCATGGTGTGGAGACAATTACGCTAACAAGCATGCAGGTGGTCTCTCGGCATCCTCATTTTCGAGATGCTGTGTGGTTTCACGCCATTCTGGGACTCAGGCAGTCCGCTCAAGATATACGAGAACATTCTTCGAGGGCGTGTCAAGTATCCGCCGTACATTCATCCAGATGCGCAGGATTTGCTTAGCAAGCTGATCACACACGACCTGACTAAGCGCCTGGGCAACCTGCACGGCGGCAGCAAGGACGTCATGACCCACCCTTGGTTCGCCGAAGTTACCTGGGAGCGCCTCGCGAAGAAGGATATTGATGCGCCGTATGTCCCTCCAGTCAGAGGCGGCGCTGGTGATGCCAGCTTGTTTGACAAGTATCCTGAGGAGACTGAAGCTTATGGCCAGACTGGAGATGATCCGTGAGTTAATTCTTTGTCCCTCTATTGACTGCTGCACCATTACTGACAACGGACAGACATGGCCGTCTTTTCCCAGACTTTTGATCTGGACGAAATATGCACAACGCTTTCACGTGTTGATGATCACCGTGAGGATGGCAAGCATTGTACGGACAAGAAATGTGTATAGCACTATCGGCAGATTGATCATTGCGGACCTGGCAAGGGTGCATGTAGACCAAGACGCTGTTATCATGATCTTCATAAGAGATGGACAAGGACAATGGTTGGTTGACCAGCAAGGTCGATGTAACTTGTAGAAGTGCTGCACAGAGAGAATCACGCATCGACCTTATTCTTCCCATACTGTCTTCGTGGCAGATGTGCAACGTGAACTACCTTCTCTGCTCCGTTCAACTTGTAGTCCCTGACCGTTTCCT
Organism: Vaccinium vitis-idaea; assembly: GCA_963854785.1. Lineage (NCBI taxonomy): Eukaryota > Viridiplantae > Streptophyta > Magnoliopsida > Ericales > Ericaceae > Vaccinium > Vaccinium vitis-idaea. Next base: position 4,309 of record CAWLAL010000181.1, on the reverse strand, counting down.
CGTGGAGCGAGGTATTGTTGTAGTCTGATGGAGTGAAGCTGCAAGTGAAGATCGTCAGGCCGCACTTGCCACCCAGCTTTGCCTTCACGCGTCAGACGGCAGCTCCCTTCTATGCTGCACACGCAACATTACCGCACATCACGGCTGCATGCACTTTCGAAACTCTCTGGGCTGGCAAGTCACCTTCAATAATGCTGCACGCTTCTCACATTGCTCCTCCCTCTTTCGAGACTGTATCTCTAGCGTGGACACTCCGTGTTCTCTCGACGTACAGACCGTCGTTCATAGGCCGCCACTCTGACCATCACCCATGCCTTCGATCTCCACATTCACCCTCAGTCACCCTTTCACCGGCGATGTGAAGTCTCCTTCTGTCCTCTTCTAGGATCACCGCGCGAACGGCGGAAAGCTTTGCCTGGTCTCCCTTTGCGCTCGCATCGGCTCTTCGTGGGAACGTCCGCACTGGCAATCAATCTTATTAATGGACCAATCGAGTGGGACAGAGCGAGATACCGCACACATCGTTGAGTCGTCCGCAGTCACGCAGCCTCCCCGGCACACCATGGATGAGGCAGAGGTCGTCCGTAAACCCAAGCGGCCTCGTCTTAGCGAACCGCCTGAATCAGAGACACGACCATCCTCATCGGGCACCGCGCAGCCCGTCACGCCGCCCATGAACACCATTAGCCCTTACTTTGAAGCTGTCACAATCGACTCCTGTGCTGGCTCTCCTCCCGTCGTGGAGATTGGGGATAGCGACTCCGATGATGGTGGTCATAAACCTTCACTTCCATTGGTCGAGATCATCACGACCAATTCTGCTATTGAATCACCTCATGACACAAGTGGCATTCCTTTCGGAACACTTCCCTTTGATGTAGAGCAAGACCCAAGTTCTGCGGCCGAGGCATTTTTGGCCCGCATCAAGACGGAGTCGGGAAAGGTCTTGCAGGAATCGATATCGTCGCTCTACGACTGGCTCGACCAAGTAGCTCCTCCGCAGGGGCACTTGTCACCATCCGTCTTCACGAACCATTCATCCTTCTGGGAGACTATCATCGCTGCACTTCTAGAAGTCGTCAAGGCGCACAAGCTCAACCTCAAACAAATCCGGCACTATTCAGCATTGGCAAAGGTCGTTCAATGCGGTCAGAAGAATTACACAATGCATACTCAAGATACAAGCTCAAGACCTAGGAGATCGCAAAGAGCGTCGAGATTCTGTCGCGAATCCTGGGTCTTCTCAGCGCGGCATCCACTTTGTGGGACTTATTCATGCCTTCACTTGCTGGCTGCAACAAGTGAAAGCATTCCCGCGCAATCCCAAAGAGAGACAAATGCGTGACCTGCACGCAGCTGATCTTGCAATGCTTGGTGGAGGATGCGGATATGCTGCCGTCGGTTTTCAAGATTTCAACAATCATTCTCAGCCAGCCCCAGAGTGTCGAACATGCCGTCGAGTACGCATCGTATTACCTGCGCTTTCTCGTCGAGCTTTTGACACACGTCCGCGTTGCTGGGACTTTCAGCCCAGAATATGAATTGTCCTTGGCCAACGATGCTGCTGAGCTTTGCATCGTGGCTGAGACTGTGTTCATTCCGGCCCTTGTTGCGGGAACACAATCACTGCTGACGACACATTCATCGCTCATGTTGGAGTCAGTCTCATGCGCATCTTGGAGATCGTCTTCCATGCCTATTTCAAGCTGTCAACCGATAGCAAGATCAGTGACCTCGCTAAGAATCTCCTTGGACAGTCAGCTTCTCCCAGCAGTGACCTCAAGACAAACCAAGCCCAAGTGGCACCAGCCGAATTGATCTGAGTCTGGACCACTTCCAAGCCATTCCTTCCAGCTGTTGCATGGTTGTGTAAGTGGGGCCTAGCATCACTGCAGGCACGCACGGGCCGACAGGATCATGTCTTCATGCTTGCTGTATCGGAGAGAGCTCTGCGGCTCCTCAAGCCTGACGATGAGTCCAGTATCCAGCTCGCAGACTTCCTGCTAAGCCGCGGTTACCTTGCTGCAGTTTTCCACGTTGATACTGATCCTCAACTTGTGCTTCGACTCAGCGGCATGACCGACTATCTACTCAAAGCTTCCGCTAGCTGCGAGGAAGACATCAGTCGTTTGTTCGTGTTTATGCATAAGACAACATCCGATGAGGTGCAGGCTTATACATTGGACGTCCTGATTGATATGGTAAAAGCAGAAAACGAACGTAAAGGTCATGACTCACCTGCTGTCCTCTTTTGAGAAGATTGGAGTGCACGATATGCATCTGGAGTCACTCACGTTGTTCGAGCAAGTTTTCGGGACCGCAAAGAGATCTTTGTCAGATCGACAATATCAACAACTGCTCGGTGTCGCTGCCACCACACTGTCGAAACTATTGTGGAAAGTCTACGATCTTCCTGATAGGAGTCAAGCTGAGGAATGTGCAACGCTTCTCCTGGCCAGGTTCCAGATTGCGATCCAGTCCAGTCCTCTCGAGAATCTTCGTACCATCTGCAAAGACGCGGTGCAGCTCATATCTTCACAAAGCCCCCATGCTGCCCTCGCGGCAAGAATACTTTGTCAACTCATCAAGGTCGATCGACCGGGAGCGTCTCAGCTTACTGACCCGGACTTCATCTATTCCATTACTCGTACAGCTCTCATTGATTTCTGCGCAATTCCAGATAAGCAAAGCGGACCTTTTGCAAAATCTGAGCTCCGTCATCATCTTGATCTACTGTTTGATCTACCTCGATATCTGGAGGAACACGAAATGGACTGCGGAAATTTGCCAGATGATTTCTGGAGCTTCGTATGCCATTCGGGCATGGATTCCAAGTCTCGCGCAGTCGTCCTTGAAGCATGGCTTGCGCATTGCGAAGTCAACACATATGTGGATCGCATGCTCCGTGCTGCACTTTTGAAGCACATCACGACGACACCTGAGCACATATCGATCTTGATCGTCATTGACTTGTTGAAATGGCTGCTGCGGGCGCTGCATGAAGATTGGCACCCCTTGCTCCTGAAACTTGTTGAAGCAGCAGCGCGGGCGTCCTTGCTGTGTCCGCTCGAGGAAGCCTCTAACTGCGCACGAAGTTTCCTTCTTCTTCTGGCTTACGATCATAAAACCTTGCGGAAGTGCCCAACGCTGCAAAAGCAAGTCCAGCAGAGACTAGTCGACACATGGCTTGAGTTCGCGGTCTCGACCAATTTGCCTGCGCTGGAATCTCTAGGCGGTGCATTGGAGAAATCCATCATATGGCACAGGCGCGAGAAAGACGCCGACATCAGACAGGAGATTGAAGACACCCGAATTCAAGTTTGCGAATCGATTTCTGAAAGCACACCTGCGATCATCTTCACAATCCATCAGAGTCCCAAATCAACGACCTACCGTGTGTGTCATGTTGATGACAGCACATCACTTGCACAAGTCATGGCCGCATTCGAGTTATCGCTGGGGTCAAAAAAATTCCATAGTACTGTACCTTCGAGGCGTTGAATTTGCCACTGCGGAGCACGCAGACATGCCGTTCTTGTCTCTGCTGAAGAATAAGGAAGACCGGCCGGTGCTAAAGGTGGGTGACGACGGAGCTTTACCAAACGGATGCAATAGCTGGTCCACGCACATACACCGAAGAACTTCTTCTCAGGAGATACTGGGAGCTTTACAATCTACTTTACGAACCCGGCATGGAAGGACATGCGGCCGCTACATTGCTCGCTTTACTGGATGTAGCAGATGATCAACACGCGGCAAGACACGCCTACGTCAACGTACCTTGGATACCGAGAACCCTAATACGCCGTGGAAGCTACTGTTTGCCGCCTTAACACTACAGAGAAACCTTTTGTGAGCACAATGTCTACGACGTGGGGTTCTGTAAAGAGGCGATTGAGAATATTACCAATATTCTCCACCATCTGGCGGGCAGTGGCGGTATACAAATTTTGAAGATCGCAGGTCAGGCTTGCCGCACCCTCTCGCTCGTCCTTTCGGGTCTCACTCAGAAGAGGATCGGCAATCATGCTTCACTGGATCGGCAGTCATGGAATGTATCCAGCAGTCGCTGAGGCACTTCATGCACCCATCGTTGCTGCCGGAGGGTCCGTTACTGCTTGGACACATAGCTCAGAGTATTCTGACTTGTGCTGTCGACGTCATGGCTTCAAATGATGTCTCAGTCGACAATGCTGAGGTCAACGCAGCACTGTTCCAAACAGCAAGCGACCTGATCGGCCATTCCATGATCGGCAAGGATATCATCCTCCACCTTGGATATCTGGCATCCAGTGTCCTCGCCGGGTCA
>CAWLAL010000180.1:0-25449 GCA_963854785.1 Vaccinium vitis-idaea | reverse complement strand
AACACGAAAGTTATGTTCTCTGCCAGTCCACCCATGGCTGCCATCCCAATCGATGGAAAGTCAGTACTGTCGTTAATGGACATCTCTGCGGATGTCTGTAAAATTGGAGCGAAGCCCCACTTCGCCACACCATTGATGAAGAGACCGAATAGGAGGCCTTGATAGATTAGGCTGGGTCGGGTGCGGAGTGAAGTACCCGGCATCAAAAGTAGTGGCAGGATGTAGTGGTGTATGCGCAGATGCATGTTCGGAATAGCTAGCAGTGACAGTATGGAACCAGCCATCACTGCATACAACTGCAAATACCTTGGCATACGTCCTTCCACTCGAAAGCACCAGGCCTGACCCAGAGCAATGCCGAAGATGAGCAAGACGAGGAAGATCATAACGGGGAGCTTTCCTGGTTGGTTCTCGATATCATGCGGTGTCAAACGGCTAGGGAGAAGATTATCCATGGTATAGTTGAATAGTGCAGTAGTCCAAGCCGGCAATAGCCAAAGAACAGTCTTCTCAAGCTGAGCATCGAGAGAGTCAAGAGTCCGCTGAATCGAAAAGTGATACATAACAGCCATGCAAAAGCAGGCGGGAAGGAACCGTCCGGCTGCTATGGAAATGATGCTAACATCACCCACAGTATCGGGAGGATCAGTGGCAAATGCTACAGTAGCAAACATGATAATAAACGTAGACCAGGAAAAAGTCGCAGGTGATTCAGTAAAAAGTGAAAGCACGCAGGTGAAGACGACTGACAAGGCCAGGACTGACCAACGTGAGTCCTTGAACTCCTTCTGCGTGCCAGGCTGAAAGCGAAACGATCGCGGAAAGTACGAGTCGAAGCCTATAGATTGGACATTATTAGACCTCGTACTGGAAAACGAGTCCTGCTCGCCGGTATATTGGAGAACTCCACATCCACCAAGTCGGTTTTCGATGAAGCCAGCGTGCACTGCAGCAGTGCAGATGAATGAGTCTCCTCTGTACACAGTGGACTCCAGTGAGTGTGATGGATCGGTAGCACCGCCAACAACAAGCGTCTTGTATTCTGTTTCCAAGGTGCCGACAGGATGCTGGTTGTACATCAGCTGATCGCCACAGTTTGAAGGGCAGCAGAAAGCTAGTGATGCGTTGGCGAAGGGGCCACACTCGAGCCCATCAATGCCGCAGCCATTGCGATCCCTCCAGGCCCGTGCTGCACACCAGAGTCGAGTCGGTCTACCATAGCCCTCAATGTTGACCGAGGCGTACGATTGCTGCTGGATCATGAGGAAGCCAACGACCCATGACGTCCAGAGGGCAAGTGAGAGGCCAAAACGGTGACTGCGCAGTGGCGCACATCTGTCCAGTAGCCTGAGAGGGATGTGCTGTACATTAGGGAAGACCGGGCGGATCTTATATATGCGAGGAGGTTGAGGACCCTTCACCCAAGCCGCGATTGCCTGTGAATATCGAGCTGAGTACGGGAGAAGTAGCGGAGTAGACCTCGTGGCAGAAGTGTCTCCAGGCGAGCTGCTGTATGTGCTCACAGGCAGCAGAGGAGCTCCATCCTCCGGTGAAGAATCCTCATCTCGGTAGTCTTTTAGAGCTATGCTGGCGGGAGCTCGAGGATCCAGAAAGCTGTCACGCGACGGGTCCATGATAGCATTGGATCTCGATTGCTCTCCCTCGTCAATACCATGTAAAGCTTACATAGCGTTCAATGTGCCATACATGGCACTCGTGCCTTTCAAAAGATCCAATGCCAGAACAAATAATTCTTACCGCAGCCTCCACTCCCGTCACTGATTGAGCGGGACTTGCCATCGGCTGCTAATTTTAAAACACCGTACTTGCTTCCGTCTTATCACTCTATTCACCCGCAGAAGACACTTGAATATGCAGAGCAAGCAGTTTTCAGGACGAGAAGGCAGCGCTCGTGTCGAGCACCTGATTGGCAATAACAATCCACATATTTTTGTCAGAAAATCAGACGTGCTGTGATGACAACATTCAAAGGTTGAAACTAGCGACTTTCCGTGTAAGCAGCTATCACTTCGGGCGATCTTGCTGACATTGATCCTGGGTTCACGAGAAAGATACCACCAGACATAGACTCATCCAGTCTTTGGTGCACAAGGCTCATGCCATGACGCACGCCTCGAGCGGCTCGGTAGACTAGCGTTGCCGCCATAGCCTCTGCTCGTGCCATTATCACCATTGCTGACGCCTGAGCATGCAAGATAAACCCCAAGCAGAGCTATATAATGGGTTGCTCGGCCACCCGCAGCATCTCGCATTGCGCACTCACCTCTCGCTATGATGACCAAGCCAACGATTCTTCTTGTACATGGTGCATGGCACGCACCTGACCACTACCACAAGCTCGTCAGCGTTCTCGAGGCCAGAGGATTCCCAACAGTCTGCCCTTTGCTACCCAGCTGCACTCCCGGTACTTCTGCGGGCGTCAAGTCCATCGAAGATGACATTGTCCTCGTTCGACAGACGACCATCTCATTGCTAGGTCAGGGTCGACAAGTAGCTGTCTTTCTGCACTCCTATGGTGGGATGGTCGGAACAGCTGCCCTACATGGTCTAGGCTGGCGCGAGCGCAGAGCTCGGTCTGAGCCTGGCGGTGTCACCAGACTTCTTTACGTGTGTGCCTTTGTGCCACAAGAGGGACAAAGTCTGCTTGCTATGGTCGGTGGCCATTTCCCAGACTGGATTCTTGAGAAGGTCTTGTTCTTGACTCCTAGCAGATTTTGGTCCTATGCTGACCATTTCTGTGTAGTCAGAGACAGCACAGACTATGCTGCAAGTCCCAGATCCAGTGCCGCGCTTCTACAACGATGTACCGGAAGCCGAGAGGTGGGTTAAGTATTTGAGGGATCAACCCAAATGTGCGCTAGTAACTGGCATTTCTCACGAGTCTTGGAGGACAATCGACTGCTCGTACCTCGTGTGTACCAACGACCAGGTGATTCCTGCCCATGGCCAACGGATGATGTATGAGACTGTCGGCAAGTTGGGACACCATTTCGAGGTGGAGGAATGCAATGCGTCACACAGTCCATTCCTGAGCATGCCGGAGCGAGTAGCGGACTTTGTTGCCAATCAGATGAGTATTAAATTTAGCGACTGATTGACACGAGACCCGCTCAATGGGCAGATATCATTCGCGACCCTACTTGCTCCAATTGATGTAGTGAATGAGCGCGGAACAAGCCCAGGAGTGCAAGATCGAAAAGAGCATCGAAGGAGAGGCTTTAGCTTCAATCAAAGCAACGAGGTGCCAGATTGATATGAATATGAGGCATGCAATACTACCTTCTCTGAACCACAAGACCGGGCGTGTGCGGTAGCCTCCTCGTACTACAAGTGTCGACCAAGCATTTAAGGAGAGGGAAGTAAGGCGTTTGAGTGCGCGCCGCAGGCGCGCGACTCAAGACAGGAATTATCGTCTTCCGATCGGTTTACGACGGCTTCGCATAGAGAAATCTGCATGGGGTCGAAGCCCATTCTCGACATCCGCATTCTTTTTCCGATTCGCCCACCACATCACACCTTCACCCGCCATGACCCCAAAATACCGCAAAAGGATGATAAAAGAATGCACAATGTCGAGAATGGGGTTCGAACCCATGCAGATTTCTCTATGCGAAGCCGTCGTAAACCGATCGGAAGACGATAATTCCTGTCTTGAGTCGCACGCCTTAGACCACTCGGCCACCTCGACATTTAGAAAATGATCGAATCCGGAGAGGATTGAGCATTATTTTGCGGAGAGAAACCCCTAAGATAAATAAGAACTTTACAATATTGATCTCGAAGTGCTATCAGATCGAAGTGCTATCAGGTCCAGAGCCGAGAACCAGCAATTACTATTCTCTTTCATGGGCTCTGACTTGGACCTTTCTCCAGCGCAGCTTGCGCGGAGAGTATTCAGTAGGCTTCGGATCGCAATGAAGATTCACTGATAGGAGTCGAGAGTCAGGTGGTCGAAGGTTGTCAGTTGTGAATGCCGGATTTTACCGGATTTATGCTTCTCATCTCAACTTTTTTCTGCTCTCCTGTCCTAGCAAGCCAGACCTCTTTACAGTGATGGCCGAGGAGACGCCTAAGAAGCTTGGCAAGGGGCAGAGTCAAGGAGCTGGAATAAAGAGCTCGAGTAAAAAGCGACGACATGAGGAACAATCCCTGCTGGCAGAAAAGAAGCAGGATCCTTCGGTAGAGTCCCGCGAAGACGTGGACAGCTCAGAAAGTACAAAGAAGAAGCGAAGGCGAGTCGACATAGCAGAGGTCAGCGAGGAGCCTAGCAATGGAAAACCACACGCAATACCGCAGGATAAAGAGACCAACGGAAATACGAACAGTGCTAGCACTAAGAAGCTCTCCAAGGAAGAGCGCAGCGAGGAGAAGAAACGATGGAAGGAGAAACGAGGTGAAAAATCCGAGTATGGGGAGCAGACAAAAGCTCGTCCAAGGACGAGCAAAGCAAGGTTAGAAGATGCGCCTGCCAAGTCAGTTGAACAGGAGCCGCAGGACAGTAATGGGCAAGTGGACAGCCAAGCAACGACAGTGGACGACGACGAGGATACTTCTGGCACCACAACAGCACAGCGAACGACGCTCACGGCCACAAGGACTTGGGAACCCCACTCGGCTACACCGAAGCCTGGTGCGTCGAGTCGATATAGTGCCTTTGTGCGCACCACGACCTCGGTCCTCGTACCTCTAGCTTGCCCAGTTCTGGACTCACCCATTCAAGGCCTTTGCGCAGAGCACCTTTCGCCGCTCCTCACCACCTACTATCCGCCACTCAAAGGCATCCTGCTCTCCTACTCGAAGCCCCGCCTGCACTCCGATCCCAACCACATCCCACCCTTCGCTGATGAGCCGACCTCCGATACCGAGGCATGGTCGGCTCAGCCAACAGAATTAGCCACGACGTCGGACGAATACAGCACACCCTTCATATGGCTGACGGTGGAGTGCACGCTGCTGCGCCCGCGAAAGGGCGCGTGCATGGTTGGTACGGTGTGCGTGCAGAATCCATCATGGCTGGGCCTCATCTGCTGGAACTGGTTCAACGCTGGCATTCCATCCAAGCGTCTGCCAAGTGGATGGCGATGGGTCGACTTTGTAAGCGAGAACGGCCAATCATCAGTGGGGAAGCAGAAGCAGGGCAAGGGAAGCACGGCCGATAGCAAGGACGGCGAGGACGGCGAGGACGAAGTGATGGTCAATGGCGACGACGTCGTGGCGGGCATTGAAGAGACTAATGAGGACATGCTGGGCAGCGACGGGTGCTGGGTGGACGAGAAGGGCGTGCCGGTCAGGGGCGCAGTGGAGTTCACGCTGCGCGATTTCGAGCAGCCAGCCCAATACGGAGCGGGAGAGCGGATTTGTCAGTTTCGAAGGCACATTGTTGGGCAAGGACGAGGATGCGAAGGTCGATGAAGCTATTCGGGAGGAAGGGAAGGAGCTCCGGGCCGGCATAAAGGATAAGCGGAAGGGGAAGAGGAGAGAGCTGGTTGAGGAAGTCGCATCCTGAAATCACGAGCCAGCCATGCACAAGATCAGCGACAGGTACATGGCCTGGTAAACGTGGCCCTGGGTGCATGACGATGAAATGTCACTCTATGCATTGCGTTACTGCCGTGCACAAGCTCTGAACCACCAAATGCTCTCTTCCTCCCTACAGCTCACTATGCTCCGGATCAGGCGACGCCTCAGCATCAACCACCCCACCCATCTCCTTCGCCCGCTTGATCATCTCAAGGATCTCCTTCTGACTCGGCGCCTTCCCAGCCTTGGCCGCATCAGGCACCGCCTCCTGCGCCTCCTCCGCCGCGCCCGTCAGCTTTTCCTTCGCCGCGCCGGCCGCGTCGGTGGCGGCTTCGGCGGCGCCCGAAATGACCGAGGATGCGGACGCGGATGCCTGCGATGCGGCGCTGCCTACGCTCTCGGCCGCCGTGGAGGCGGCGCTCTTTGCTGATTTGGTCTTGGATGAGGCCTTCTTCTTGGCTGATCTCGCGGCTGGTGGGAGGGAGATACGCTTCTGAACCAGAGCCATCATGCCGTCGCTGAGCGTCTTGGCTCTCGTCTCGAGCTCCTTCGTGCTGAGTACTGCGTCATCGTAAGAGGGGAGCTTTTCTTGCGCGACTGTCTTCTCCTTCAGCCAGGCGAGGGTTGCCTCGTAGCTGGCTGTCAGATCTGTCAGATCTTCTTTTGTGTAGCGAGAGAAGAGTGCTGATGGTTTCGGCACATCGGCCGAAGCGCTTTCATCTGGTTCTTCGAGATCGTCAAGGTCATCACCGCTCACTGCTGATGAAGCAGAAGATGCAGCAGCTGTTGCAGCCGACGATGCCGAGGCAGCCGCTTCTGATATCGACTTCGCAATGTTATCTAGAAATTTTCGTGTCGAGTCCAGCGAAGACTGAAGCGCCTTGATCTTCTCCGGTCGACCGGCAGCGTCCTTTTGACGAGCTTGGACAGGATTGACGATCTTGGTAAACTCGGCAAGCTTTGCTTTCAGTACGTCGGTTGTTGCAGAGCTGCCTTCGCCATACAGCCAATCACCGGTCGACGAGAGCAGATCAGACAGCTGCTTACGGATAGCGTCCGTCGAGAATGCCCCAAATCCAGCATCGGTGAGCAAATCACGTGCCTTGTATGTATATCCTTCGAGGGAGTTGAATGCCTCCTCGCGGAGAATCCTAGCCTTGTCTGATCTTTCAAAGGCGGCCAAACGCTCAACCATCCGGTGGATGTCCTGATCCGTCGGTACTGGATTGCCCTTCTTCTGGGTCACAAAGTCAATCTTGATGGTCTCAGTTCTGGACGTCTTTGCGCTATCGTCTTTAGCGTTCTTGGCGGCTTTGCCATTCGCTTTTGGTGATGCGCTTGACGAAGTGTCGGCCACCAATGGCTCTTGCTCCTTCTTGCCGCCGAATAAGCCCTTGACAGAGTCAACGATGCCTGCTTTCTTGCCAGTGTCGTCCACTGTGCATAAAAGAGAGCCGCTGACGACCTCTGGAAGTCCATCTACCGGATTCAGCTGAGCCACGAATGTCGTGATAATCTCGTCCGCTGAGCAGCCAAACTTGTCGTTCAAGGCCTTGACTCCCGCAGTAAGATTCTTGGTTTGAACCTTGCTTATGGATCGCTGAATACCGTCGATCTCTTGATAGAAGTCGAACTCGAAATCCTGCTTGTTCTTGAAAGTGATTTGTTTTGGAACACCAGATAAGGATGTAGGAATGAACAGAGATGCCTGTCGCATCCTTCCCTCATCGTGCTGGGTAGTGCCAGCATCATAGATCGATGCTTGATGGCTCCTGATCTCTTTGACACGGAAGAGTGGGCTGAGACCTGCAGCCTTGAAAGCGGCGCCGAATGCAGCAGCTTCATCGGTATTGACATTAGACCGGATCTCCACAGACTTTCCTGCCAGTGCCTCCAGCTTAGCTTTGACAAAAGGTGTCCTAACAGCTCCACCAAACAGGATGATCGAGTCAAGGTCCTTCAACGAGATCTTCGCCGCGGCAAGAGCTTGTTGAATGGGAGCCTCGACCTTAGCGGTAAAGGGAGCAGCAAGATCCTCAAACTGTGAACGGGACAGCTTTGTAGCAAAATTAACATCCTCATAGAGCTCTTCGAAGCTCGACCTGACTTCGGCGTTTGCGCTCAGCACCTGACGGACCCTCTCTGCCTCCTTCCACAGCTTGGAAATTGTCCTTCCGTGTTTGCGAACGTTGCTCTCCGATACACCTGCGGCCTTCGCTTTCGGGTCGCTGACAAACTCGGTCACCAGACGATCCAGAATCAAGTGATTGAGAGCGTTGCCTCCTAGGGTCTTATCCCAACCAACACCGGCAACGTTCACTTCCTGGACTGTCTTATTCAGTCTACCGACGCCTCGTACTTCACGAGCTTGGAATGTCAGGACCGTAGCGCTGGTCGATGTCGCCCCCATGTCGTAGATGAGGTGTCGCTCGGCCTTGCCACCTTTGCTGACATTGGGGAAGTCCCTGTCAGTCGCATAATTGAGACCCACAGCAAGACCATCCGAGATCAGACTGGTCACAGTCAGACCAGCCAGATGTGCTGCCCTTTGAACAGCCCTCCGCTCATCTGCGTTATAGAAAGGTGGGATGGTGATGACTGCATCCGTGATCTTGCTGCCCTTGCCTGCCATGGCCTCTGCGTTTGTCCTTATGTTTCTGAGCTCCATCGCTAGCAATTCCTCAACCAACCATGGCTGTTCCTTGCTGCTGAAAGCGCCAGACTGGAAAGCCACAAGACCTTTATCCTTTGTCTGCAACAGATTGACAGAAGGGTTTCGTGACTTGTACTCGTTGATGACGGCATCGTTGGTAGGATCAATGCCGAGAAGTGGCTTCAGATTCGAGTAGACGTCTCCAGGGAACCGTCCGGAGATGGCCAGGGCGTCCCCTCCGTACAACCTCTCAGGAAAGCTACCAAGATCAGGTGGGCCCGTCGATGCCGGTTTGAATGCAATAGCGCCTGTTTCTTTCCGTTTCGAGTCCTTGGTAAGCACAATATCGCGAGTGCCTGGCTTTACTATGACAGTCTTTATAAAATTCGTGCCGAGATCAATGCCCAGGACCGCTGATGCTGCCGACGCTGTTGATGCAAAGAAGGAGAACAAGAACAGCGCGAGAATCGCGAATGAGGGCATTAATGCGTGATGCTGGCGGGCCCTGGCTGATACCATGTTGTGGACCTGGCTGTAGTGCTCAGGCACCTAGTCGATGCTCTAGTATCGGACCTGCTGCAAATTGTCCCAACAAGCTAGCAAAGGAATCGAAGGAGCTCCTATGGGCATTGGATCATGACTAGAATCGGAAGGAGAGGTACAATGCAAGAAGGACAGATCAGCAATTGACAAACGTGGGAGAAAGCTGTCCTATTCGGTGATAAGTCGGAGCTAGCCAGCCTTGACGTCTTCAGCTTTATTTTTATCATCGGAGCAAGAGCGAGCGCCTCGCTCGACCAAACAATCTTCAAGTCTTGACAGCTTTCGACCAACATCGATGAAAGTGCTCTGACCAGCTCGCGAAGCCTAGCAGGGCAATGCACGCGCATGGCCAAGCTTCATGTGCGCACGCAGCAATACCATATGCATGCGTGCAAAATTGCAGGCGGTGAAAGATACCGTAGTAATAAAGCTCACAGCTCACACGAGGTACGATGCCTTTCTGGTACATCTAGAACTATGATACAGCGTATACATTCGTGGACAAACCTACAAAGCCTGTTTGACTACAGTCCTCTATCTACGTATTCATCAATGAGATCAATCGAGTCCTCCAGCTCGCCGTACACTACTTCCAGCCCTTCAGCATAGCTCCGGTTCATCTCTTGCTCATACTCAGGCTTTGATGCATTCGTCATCAAAGACGCAGGGACATCATTGACCCCCTGGACACCAGAAGCTGCCGCCATGATCGGCCGCATCGAGGCCAGAGACTGTGCTATTGTCTGCCCAAGCACCTCGCACGAATGCAGTCCCGACGCTTTCATGACCTGGCGCGCTGCCGTGAGCTGGATCAGCAGTATCGTTGTCAGAAGCAGCAGCACTGCTATGACCAGGTTCCTTGTGTCTTTGGCCAGCAGGAAGAAGTAGTTGCGCAGCAGGACATCAAGCGGCAACCTTAAGCTGTCCTGCGTCGTGGGCCGATCGGCTCTGAGACACTATACGGCGCCCATGTTGTAATGCATGTGCATACGACTGGTTCTCCCGATGTCGAAGCGACTGCACCAGCTCCTCAAGATGCGCAATCCGCAAAGCAGTCTCCTGCTCCCTCGAATAGATGTCCTCAAGTCGCATTCGCCCATGCACCCCCTCCCCATGCTGCTTCCTCCAGCTCGATCCTGCTACTCGACGCCACCGCCTGGCTCACCCTCCGCTGCGTGGCCTCGTCAATCCAGGCGAGACCAACACATCCACCCGCTCCATCTCCTGCCAAGCCGTCGCCCACGTCGTGCTCGTCATCAGCCCATTGGCAGCAAAGACCTTCACCTCCCAGTCCTGCTTGCCCGCCACGCCGGCCCCTGCGCGTGCGACGTAGCATTTGCACGTGCTGCAGCGCCCGGGATTGCCATCGTCGCCACAGGACTCGATAGCCGGAGTCACCCTTTTCGCTAGCGGATTCGTGGGTTGGGCCGAGCCTCGACGGCGCAGGTGAGATGCCCGTCGGCTGTGATGGGGCCGTCTGCTAGATCCAGGCCCTGTAGACTCGCTCTTCGAGGAGATGAAAGTCAATGCCTGGGTGGCGGACGAGGAGGCCCCGCCGGCCGACCTTCACCATTGGTCTTGCCCGCGCAGCAGCCGTAGCTTCTCGTTTACCTCTTCTGTGAGTAGCTCGTGCGCCTCGCGGGTTATGAGCTCAGGCGGAGGTGGGAGAAGTGTGACGTGCAGTAGTACCAGTGGCAAGGCAGCCTCATCCCCATTGTCCTCATCCTCTTCTGTCTCTGTCACTGTCGCCGAGCTGCAGGCGTAGCTGGCCCATTGTCGTGGCGGCACTGCGCAAGCGAGGGGCGCTTTTGTCGTGGTGTTGAGGCGCGCGCTAGATCTTCGTTCGTCGTTCAGCCGCGCATTGCTTGGAGTGGAGAGCTTAGACGGGCTATACAGCCTTGACCGTGGCGTTCGCTGTGATCGCGTGGGAGTCTCGGGGCCAGAATCCTGCTCTGTATCCGAGCAGCTGTATCGTGCTGGATGCTTATATGGACTTGGGGTGTAGCTTCTTGGGCTTGCAGTAGGGAGCTCGCCGTTGTGGCGGGTGGAATGCGCTGTTATCGACATGCGAGGAGCGCTTGAGCTAGGCGTATGCACCACCGAAAGTCGTGCCATGTTGACTGCCTCGCAAGATGGACACCGTGACGCTATGTGCGACTGTGTCCTTGCAAGGTTGTCTCGTCCATGCTATGGGGTTCCTTATCAGCCGCACAGCTGGAGTCGTGGTCCCTGTACTCCATGATTGTTTACAGCCCGTGGCCTCCCAGGCAACCACATCCTCCGCTCTCACGTCCCCACGCTTTGCCTTCCGCACTAAATTCATTGTCCCACACCTGAGTTCAATACCCCCTAGGATTTCGGCCTTTGCATTTGGATATTATGTCAAACGTATGGAATACAAGAAACCCTGCCCGACCCTCAGGAAATGTCCTCCTGCGCAGCCCACTCAGCCCAAAGCTTGGTCGGACTGCCTCCATCCACTTCTTCCCTATTCGATCCGCTCTCAAGTCCATGCACCATTCCTCCCGCAGGCTGTGCATGCAGCTTTGGTGTTCGGGCGAGCTTCTCGTCCATACAAATGCGCGGCGCCCGAAACAGCTCGTCCATCCAGCCAATCTGCACCCCGTTCACCGTCGTCGCAGAGCTGATTTCTCCCAGCGCGAAATCAAGTAGTCTCGCACGCATGTCCTGCCCTTGTCCCAAGTCTGCGGGGGCCCGGAGCAGCGCAAAGAAAGGGTTCGTACGAGT
This sequence comes from Vaccinium vitis-idaea, assembly GCA_963854785.1. NCBI lineage: Eukaryota > Viridiplantae > Streptophyta > Magnoliopsida > Ericales > Ericaceae > Vaccinium > Vaccinium vitis-idaea. Next base: position 13,964 of record CAWLAL010000180.1, on the reverse strand, counting down.
GCGACCCGTGACTTGCGAAGGCGGTCGCGGAAAGGTGAGCGACCGTTTGCTCCTTTGGATCGTCATCGGTACCTGCTGCTGTGAAGCCGTCTGGTGCAAGAGTGTGATGGTGGCACGAGCCAAAGCATGGAGTGTGAGGAGAGTGCTCTCCACTGTTTCCGCAAGGGCTGCTGTATCGAGGTCCAGTATCGAAGATGTGTTTGGCTTACTGTACAATTGAGGATGTGCCGGACTGCTGTCGTATTGTCGTAAGACTACGATGACTCCTGTGAGGTCCTTGACTTCGGCGATGGCGTGACCCAGCTCGGCGGACAGCAGTGCTTCTTGCGCATCTGACAGCTCTTCGGAAGCAATGGCGAGGTCGCGACCTTGTCTTCCGGCTATGGTGTATGCTTCAATCTTGAGTGCTTTGAGAGTGTCCGAGGAAGGTGAAAGGATGTGAAGCGTGGTGATATCTGGTGTGAGCACCTGCTCAAGACACGCTTTCTGTCTTTGTAGCACTTGAGCACTCCCAGATAAGTCGCATACGATGATAGACATATCCGGAATAATGGTGCAGGATACTGATCATGAACGATCGTCCAGAGTTGCGCAAAGATGTAAGGAATGTGACAAAGGGGTGAGCAAGGGACACCGGTGTGAGAAAGCTCCAGAGTACGAAATCTGCCATTGTACGGCACAGCGCAGATGGACTGCAAGAGCTCTCACATCTGATCATGAACGATCTAAATTCGATCCTGCTATGATAGTGTTACGCACCATGGCAGCCACCGTGGCAGCATGCCTTTTATCGTTCGTTCCCAAGCCCAACTCCAATATCATCAAGCCGTTCCAGCTATGAGTTCTGCAGTCGTGATCGATCATGAGTCGCGCGATGATAGTCCTCCGCCACTGATCACCATTCGAATTCGCCTTGCGCTTTGTGGAAGAGATACCTAAACACGTGTTAATAATGCATAAGCCGGGAATGTACGGATTTCCTCACTCTTTGCCGTTGGCTGCAAGGACACCGTCCTTTAGCGTGCACTTCCACTTGTTCTTGACACGCTGAACTTTGTCGTAGGTGCAAAGCATCGAGTCCATCTCATCATCATCGTCGTCAGCATTTGCTTGCTCATCACCCGAATCGTCGAGATCGGAATTGATGGCGTTTTCATCCTCATCCTCCTTGATGGCCACCTTGTCTTCATCCGAAACTTCGCCATCGAGCTGCGGAATCGACGGCATCTGTCTTCCGTGCTCGCTTCAGGTCGCGAGGCTGAGACTGCGCTTGCTTCTTCGTCATAGGCTGCAGTAGGCCGCTCTCAAGCTCTGCAGTCATCTGCGCGATATGGTCGCGCATTAGGGCCTCGTTCCGCGCAATGTCCTCTGGTTTAATCCGTTGCCTTTCAGCCATGATAGCTCGCCAGGCCTTGCTGTCAGCATCCGCATCATTCGCATACTCGGATGCGCCATCAGTCTCCGCTTTTATGCGAGGCTGTTGCGCTGCTTGTTGCTGCTTGAGCTGCTGAGCATATTGCTGTTGGAGTGCTTGTTGATTTTGGCCTGGCAAATGCAGTCCGCCAGGCTTCTGCTGCTGACCGGGCAGTGCGATAGCGCGTTGTTGCTGCTGCATGGCATTGAGTGACGCGCTCGCCTGATTGCCATATTGTTGAGCTATCAGGTTTTGCGCACGTTGATGCGCCATTTCTGGATTCATGGTTGGCGGAAGATAGTTTGAGTTGTCATAAGTTGCATCTGTGGTCGGCTCCGGCTTGACACGCTGAGCACTTGGCTGCTGTGGGATATGAGTGGCAGGCGCGTTATAGGCATGTCCATTGCTAGGAGCGGCGGCAGAGGTCTTAGATGGAGGAGGCGCTACTGGCTTTGGATCCCAAGGCATCGTAGCAATATCGCGGGCAGACAGTTTCTGCTGCCATGTCTGGAAGCTAATCAGCTCACAATAATTGGATTCTATAGGCAGCAAGAATGCCTTACCTGCTTGAGCTCAAGTAGTGTCTGTTGGCTCACTCCATTTTCTTCAAAATCGGTCTGCGAAGCCTGCACAACTTCCGCTATAATCTTTTCGAATGCGTCTCCCTATATTTGTCAGTCCCATACCACTGCATATTATTCGGGATTGCTCGTACCACCGCGACGTTTGACATGCTGGACAGTGATTCGGTGAGTAGAAATCTTCAAATGTAGGTCAAGATCGAAAGATGCTCGCCGGTCTTAGCTGCGAATGAACCAATCAAGGTCTCACAGCAGGCAACCGCGGAGCCCCCTAATAGTCCTGGTAAGCGCTGATGGAAGATTGGAAATGAGCGAGTGGCACAGTAAGGACGTCTAGAGTCTCCAGAGATTGACTATGCTCATCTGTCGATGATGAGTCTCTCGGCAAGCATGTATGCTGATGTGGATGTAGGAGGTGAGGTCGAGGAAGTGGCGGAAGTTTACAAGTCACCCAAAGAATCGGTGCCAAGTCCAGCGGACCTCACCCAAGTCACCATTCACCATTATCATTCACCAGTCACCTTGCACGCACCCCATTGTTGCGGCATTAATAGTCTGCGGACATGGACATCTTCTGAGTCCGAATGGTCTACTGGCTCTCGGCTCCCTGGTCGTATCCATTCCGGTGGCTCATGCGTCTCCTGCCGTACTGCCTGAGTCACACGACTTTCCAGCCGCAGCACTAACAGTTGGCACCGCCTGACATGCCACATGCTGCAGTACGACAGCCGCCAGAAGACACTCTCGACGATTCGGAGCAGGTGGATGCGGTGGAGGACATTGATGATGAGGAGGAGGAGGCTGACATACACGGACTTGCAGTCGCGGCATTGCCAACAGGCTTAAAGGAGATATCCTCGTTGGCATCATGGACTGTATCGTCCTCAAAAGCAGGCTGCGGAGTGGCCGCGCTTCGCTCCCCTGATACGACCCAATTCTGGCAATCAGACGGACCACAACCGCATTATCTGACCATTCACTTCTTCAAGCTGGTTTCAATCGTGCATATTCGCATCTTCCTCGACTTCGTTGGCGACGAGTCATACACACCAACCAAGATGCAATTCTGGGCGGGTCTGGGTGTCCATGACTTGCAAGAATTCGCCGAAATGACATTCGAGAAGCCTCGTGGCTGGATAGATGTGGACTTCAGCAAGGTTGGACCCAAGCCGACTGATCAGCCCGATAGCAATGCGGGGGAAACCGACTGGCTCAACCGTCCCGTTCTACGGGCCTTCTTGGTACAAGTGCGGATCATTGAAAATCACCAGAATGGCAAGGACACGCATCTGAGGGGCCTCCAGATCTTCGCCGTTGATCCGACAGCACAAACGACCTCACAAAAAAGCTCAAGTCCTGTAAGAGCAAGGCCAAAAGACAAGACGAAGAAACGAAAGGGCATACCAATCAGGAAAGCCCCTTGGATGCTGGAGCCTGAGCTCAGGTGAAGGGCATTCAGTCACGCATTCATGATACCCACGATATGTACATCCCAAGCCTGACCATGCCAGCGCAAATGATATCCTGCTACGCCTTTTGCAACCGAGCTGCACGTTCCTCTTGGTCTCGCCGTCCCTGTACGTCCTGTAAGAAGTCCATCTTGCTCATGTAACCCTGCTTGCTCCTGTCATACTCGGCCAGCTCATCCTTAAGACCTTCAGCATCGACATGTGTCGCCCAGTCCAGCTTGGACTTCTGCACAGTGTTGAGCCTCGTCGCTTTATCGCCCTTAACTTTTGCTTCTTCGTCAATACGCTTCTGTAGCGCAAGCACGTCTGCTCTTGAGGGTGTACGTAAACGTTGCCTGTGTGCTGGAAGGCCTTTGACTTCGCCGGTGGGATTTGGCTCGAACATTGATGCTCTCTTTAGCGGTCTGCGCAGCGCCACGCCGTCTTCTCCGATTTTCATCAAAGTAGGTGCGTCTGGTGGTTTGTTGCCATGCTTGGCCAGGAAGAGTTTGGCTTCTGCAGAGTCTCTGTGCACTTTCTTCTCCTCGCTGATCGTCTGCCCGGCAAACTCGTAAATTTGCTTGATCGTGATGTGCTCGTCATCACATACAGTAGGGCCTTGGTCGTTCTCCTTGTTGACATCACTTGCTTGCGCGCCAACCTCTTCCACAACCGCAGGCGCACGGTCGAGCTCCTCGATCAAAGGCCGGCCGACCGTAGCAGCCTGAAGCTTCTCCCATATCTCATCGACATTGATTGTCACTGCACCCTTGTCTGCCCGCCGTTGTTCCTGCCTCTCTTCCTTCTCCGCTCTGCGTTGCGCTCGTGTCTTGATCAGCCCGCCCTCATCCTCTGCATCACTGTCGCCATGTTCGTCCTTGCCCTTCTTCCGCTTCTTGCGGCGTGACTCTTTTATGGTGATCTCATCTCCAGAGTCGAGCTCTTCGGTCTGCTCGTGTGTTCGTTTGCGCGCTGCCTTCTTCTTGGACTGTGTCGGTGACTGTGTTTCTTCGTTGTCAGAGGATGCTGAGATGTCCTCATCTTTTGCAATGTCATCAGGATTGAAGTCTTCGTCCTCGCTCTCCACATAGCCTTTCTCATCGATGTCCATTTATCCCTTCTGTCTTGAAATGTGGTTGGAAGACGAATCACCTGCATGCATGCATACTAGAAAGCTCAATAGGTGGAGGTGAAGACTTGGCGCGGCGGAGCGCGTTGCATATTTCCGCCGTAGAGCTGCAACTCGAACCTCATCTTTTGATCACTCACCACTAATCCCGACCACCACTCATCGCGCAGACTATTGACCAGAAGCGCGTCGTCTCTGTTGCAGACGTCGGCGCCTTGGTCGAGCTGGACAAAGTGCGCATCCGCGCGCCATTCCATCCCTTGGACCTTCAAGTCTCGCCATTAACCTGAAGTCTCTGGCTTAGCTTTCTGTACATCTGCAGCTTCAGCACTTTTGCAGTGGATCTTGCTAGAATCAGGCCACGATGGCAGACTGGGCCGATGATGACGAGCAGCCACAGGATCCGACGCTCATCACGTCGGAAGACTGTTGGACGGCGATTTCGTCCTTCTTTGATTCAAAGGGTCTGGTCTCGCAACAACTTGACTCCTTTGATGAATTTGCCGGTACTACCATGCAAGAGATTGTCTCGGAGACAGGCAGGATCATTCTCGACCAAAATGCGCCGGCTGTTGATGATGAGTCTGACCCTATCATAAAGCGAAGGTATCAAATCGAGTTTGGCAACATCACCATCTCGCAGGCCGCGATCACGGAGGGTGATGGCTCCACCCGCCCACTCTTCCCACATGAAGCGCGACTTCGCAACCTGACTTACTCAAGCCCAATCTATCTTGGTATGAAGAACTCGGTATTGGTGGCACGAGAACGGCAAGTGGATAAGCTGGATGATGAGGGCAACGTGATACCGTATGATGATGGAGAGGAGCCGGAGACCGAGCTGGTCTGGGAGAAAGAGAACCCGGACGAGCCAGAAGAGGAGACCAGGGTCTTCATTGGAAAGTTACCAGTGATGCTGAAGTCGAAGATCTGCACATTGCGCAACAGAACGGAGCACGAACTCTACGCTTTTCAAGAATGCCCATATGACCAGGGAGGCTACTTCATCATCAACGGTAGTGAAAAGGTCCTGATCGCCCAGGAGCGGAGCGCGGCCAATATCGTACAAGTTTTTAAGAAGAAGGGTAGTCCGACACCCATTGTGGCGGAAATTCGATCTGCGCTCGAGAAAGGATCGCGACTCATCTCATCGATGGCACTCAAGCTCTATGCTCGTGGCTCAGCGCTTGGAGCTGGACAAGGCGGCACAATCAAAGCCACGCTGCCATACATCAAGAGTGATATCCCGATTGGAATTGTCTTCCGCGCTCTTGGTATAGTTTCCGATATGGAGATTCTCAAGTGCATTTGTTATGATCAGAGCGACACACAACTGAAAGAGATGATCAAGCCATGTCTCGAGGAAGCTTTCGTGATTCAAGATCAAGAGGTCGCCTTGGACTATATTGGCAAGCGTGGACAGCAAGTCGGCACTCGGGAGAAGCGTATCAGGTATGCCAGGGATGTTCTGCAAAAGGAGTTCTTACCGCACATCTCTCAAAAGGAGGGCAGCGAGACCCGCAAGGCGTACTTCCTTGGCTACATGATCAACAGGCTGTGTCAGTGCGCGCTCGGCAGAGTGGATGAGGATGACCGCGATCATTTCGGGAAGAAGCGTTTGGATCTCTCTGGTCCATTGATGGCACAAGTTTTCCGTCTCAAATTTGCCCAACTCGTCAGAGATATCAGGATCTACCTGTCGAAATGCGTTGAGCAAGGCAAGGACTTCAATCTCACCTTGGCAGTAAAGTCTAATATCATCACGAACGGCTTACGATACAGTCTGGCTACCGGAAATTGGGGCGATCAAAAGAAGGCATCATCAGCCAAAGCTGGTGTGTCGCAAGTGCTGAACAGATACACTTACGCGGCATGCTTGTCACATTTACGGCGGACAAATACGCCTATTGGTCGTGACGGCAAGATCGCAAAGCCTCGTCAGTTACACAACACGCACTGGGGTTTGGTTTGTCCTGCGGAGACGCCTGAAGGCCAAGCTTGTGGTCTGGTCAAGAACTTATCCTTGATGTGCTACGTGTCCGTTGGTACACCAGCTGGACCCATCACGGAGTTTATGAACCAGCGTAATATGGAGCTTCTGGAGGAGTACGACCCGAAAAACAATCCCAATGCCACCAAGATCTTCGTCAATGGTGTTTGGGTTGGGGTACATCGCGATCCAGCGAGCTTGGTTGAGACGGTCACAAGTCTGCGGCGATCTGGTACCTTGTCTTTTGAGATCAGCTTGATTCGAGACGTGCGCGAGCGTGAGTTCCGCATCTTCACTGACGCTGGTCGAGTCATGAGACCTTTGTTCGTGGTGGACAACACACCGGGTGAGCACAAAGGAAAGCTGGTCCTGAAGCAAGAGCAGATCGCCAAGCTCAAGGAGGATGAAGTTGTTGACACGGTCGGCCTGAGCGAGGAGCAGCGAGAGGGGGCTATCTTCGGCTGGAAGGGCCTCGTCGACAGTGGCTGCGTCGAGTACCTCGACGCTGAGGAAGAAGAGACTGCAATGATAGTCATGTCGCCAGAGGATCTTGACGAGCACAGGCAGATGCTTGAGGGACAGAAGATCTTCGAGGATCCGAATGCTGATCCTCATCGCCGCTTCAAGCCAAAGCCCAATCCTGCGGTCAGGAGATACACCCATTGCGAGATCCACCCAGCCATGATCTTGGGTGTGTGCGCTTCGATCATTCCCTTCCCAGACCACAATCAATCGCCAAGAAATACTTATCAAGCATGCTTCCCTTCCTCCGTTTGTAGACTGTTTTACTGACTTTCGCACAGTCGGCAATGGGCAAGCAAGCCATGGGTGTCACTCTCACTAACTACAACGTTCGCATGGATACAATGGCGAACGTCCTCTACTACCCACAAAAACCGCTAGCTACAACACGATCGATGGAGTTTCTGAAGTTCCGAGAACTTCCTGCAGGACAGAACGCTATCGTCGCAATCATGTGCTACAGCGGCTACAACCAGGAAGACTCAGTCATCATGAATCAGTCCTCGATCGACAGAGGCCTCTTCCGTTCTCTGTATTACCGCGCGTACTTGGATCAAGAGAAGCGCATCGGCATGTCTGTTGTGGAGTCCTTTCGAGAAACCCACCCGTTCAGACACGCTTCGGATGAAGCATGGCACATATGATAAGCTTGACGATGACGGAATCATTGCACCGGGTACCCGTGTATCAGGTGCTGATATCATCATCGGTAAGACTGCACCAATGGCTCCGGATGCCGAAGAGCTTGGACAACGTACGAAGCTCCACGTCAAGCGCGATGTCTCTACGCCATTGCGTGCGACTGAAAGCGGTCTCATTGACCAAGTGCTGCTGACCACCAATGTCGAAGGTCTGCGGTTCGTCAAGGTTCGCACCCGAACGACGAAAGTTCCGCAGATTGGTGACAAGTTTGCGTCGCGCCACGGACAGAAAGGTACCATTGGTATAACATACCGCACAGAGGATATGCCCTTCACCGCCGATGGTCTGACACCAGATCTTATCATCAACCCCCATGCTATTCCATCTCGAATGACGATTGCACATCTGATTGAGTGTTTGCTGAGCAAGGTCGGATCGTTGGGCGGGCAAGAAGGCGACGCTACGCCATTCACGGATGTCACCATCACGGCCATCTCAAACATTCTCCGCGACCACGGATTCCAGCAGCGCGGCTTCGAGGTCATGTACAACGGACACACAGGCCGCAAGCAGGTGGCTCAAGTCTTCCTCGGTCCAACATACTATCAACGTCTCCGCCACATGGTAGACGACAAGATCCATGCTCGAGCGCGGGGTCCGACCCAGATCTTGACCCGCCAGCCTGTGGAGGGTCGAGCGAGGGATGGCGGTCTGCGTTTCGGAGAAATGGAGCGTGATTGCATGATCACACACGGCGCGAGCGCTTTCCTCAAGGAGAGGCTGCTCGACGTCAGCGATGCGTTCAGAGTCCACATCTGCGAGATTTGTGGACTCATGACGCCCATTGCGTGAGCAGATCAATTCCACGCGCATGTCTGAGCATTGTGCTAATGTGTATCACAGATCATTGAAGAAGAACCAGTTCGAGTGCCGACCTTGCAGGAACAAGACCGAAATTGCGCAGATCATCCTCCCGTATGCCGCCAAGCTGCTCTTCCAGGAGCTGCTTGCCATGGGCGTGTCGACGAGGATGTTTACGACGAGATCGGCGGTTAGTCTGAGATAGGCCGCTGGCAATGCATGACCATGGCACTTGGGGGGGAGGTCCTTCTGGTGTAGCAGTGATAGGGATATTGCATTTCGGAGTGGTCGGTAACAAATTGGGATCTGGCAAGGTTAGCGACTTTCCACCCTACTTTCATTGCAATGGCATGGAAGCAGCCTAAAGAGGAATGCACACTGTCTTGATGACCTTGAGGACCATGTTCGACTGCTACAATGAATGTTTCGCCCCAATATCTGCACCAAGCTGTCACACTTCGAAGCGCCCTAGAGCGTGACGGGTTGACCAATCGCGAACCGCAGAGCCCGACCTCAGTGCTTCACTGGCTACACTTGGCGCCCATGGTCGCATTCTTTTGCCACTATTGACTCATTGCCGTTCTTACCGCCCACGCTAGCGCTATACTTGACGGGTCGCCCGGCACATCTAGCTGCTTGTTGTGTTTTAACAGCACACCGCCATCGAGGCAGAAGTGCCAGACTCGATCATTTGCGCTACTTCACATCCAATAGAACGCGCATGACCGCAGTTGTTCGTGGCGCTGTCCATGCTTCTCTGATCCCGCTCCTTAAGACGCGCTTCCGCTACAGAAAGGTCTATGTATATCTCAGCTTTCATCTCCGCCTCCCTCCCTCCGATCACTCTCCAGCCGTGTCACCCCAATCTTTCCTGCACCTGCTCCATGTTCAGATCACCATGGCCATCCACCACATCAGACTTATCATCTCCGTCCTAGCTGCGCTCTCCTGCTGTCTCTCCGTTGCTATCATTGGCACAGCAGGCCACAGTCTCCATGTCTTCACCTCTCAGCGGGACGTCAACCCTTTTTGGCTGCCGCCCTGGCCAGAGCACTTTGACGACCGCGACCTGCGTTTGCTCGTTGGGGGTTCTGTCAGCGTCTTCGTGCTCAATGCGATGATCATTGGAGCACAGGTTTCTCGCTGTAAGTCTCAGCCGACCTTCTTGAATCTCTGCTCTTGTCTTTCGTGGCATAGGCTCGAAGCGACCCGCTTTCATGCCAATAGAATGTGTATAAGCTGACTGTTTGATACAGCTCGATGCCCATGTTATCCTGCTCTCGATTCTACCTCTACTGTCGCTAGCCACGGCTGCAGTGGATGTCACCTTGCCCGCCGTGCTGAACGACAGAGCTCCGGAACGTGACACGGTCCACACCTGGACCTGCGGCTGGAGCAACGCCGTACAGCCCATTAGCGCTGGAGTGTCCTCTGATTTTGGATCATTGTGTTACGAGAGTGTAAGTTTCATCTGGGCTTTGGGGCGTCGCATCTTTGCTGGGAATGTCATCAGAGCGGCACTGACTTGAGTCAATACAGAGATTCGCTTTCTTTGCCACTGTCCCAGTGCTGGTCTTCCAGCTACTCATCTTCGTGCTGGTTTTGCTAGGCGCAAGAAGCATGCGGGTTGCGACCGAGATGTCAGGGTGGACCAAGGAGGACAAGAAGGCCCTTCATGAGAGAAAGAAGCCCTTTGACGACGTGAGGTACATCAGCAGCAGCGATGGTCCATGACTGAGAGTCTACGCTTGCTTTCCTTGGATTGTGTCCTCAAAGCGCTGCAGGCAGCATTATTTGGAAAACGTACATATATACACAATGGCTACTGAGCTGTCTTGTGCAGGTTTCGGGAGAAGTGCAGCCTATGCTGGCGGGCTAAATCCTTGTTTTTCGACCCATGCCTCCTTCCAGCCGGGAAAGAATGGACTTTCCTGAAGTGTGCCTTCTTCCCACTCCTCCGGCACGAGCCCTCGTTGCTTCTGCTCACGGTCCCATTCTTCAAGAGCGGGGACGACAACATGCTCGGTATGCCAAGTGTTTTTGTACTGCATCATGTTGGGTTTTGCATTCCGTAACACCTTCAACAACAAAGCAGGCACGTGCGGCTCATGCCTAAAGTCGGTGACAGGCGTGAACAAAGCCTTGAAGTTGAATACAATAGCTCCGCTCAGCGGCAGACGTCTCAAAGTCTGCCAGTCCACCCGTAGACTGCAGTCCTCCGGCCTCAGACCAAGATCTTGTCTAGATCGATGTGCTTCATGGGGATGGCCAGCGGGCATGAAGAGTGGTGCTTCTACCTCAAGACCCCATGATCCGCGTTGAATGGGCTTGTCGGTGGGCATGCGACTAAAGAAGCGATCCATGCTGAAGGCCATCTTCTCAGCATAATCTGGTACGGGCGCGTGAATGGCGGCGAGAGGCAGGCCCATCTTGCCCGAGAGATCCCAGCCGAGGCTCGAGCAGATGATCCCGGCACGGAGGACGTATATGCCAGACGATGGATCGCGGAGAACTAGGGCAAAAGTCTTCAGGGATGTTGTAGAGCAGAACCTTCAGCGGCGGTGTGGTTGTCAGATCCGTAGTGCGTGAGAGTATGTGGTTGTGCAGGACGACCGGATGTGCGGGGGGTGACAGTGAGAACAGGTGTGGATAGCGTTGAGTCACGAATTGTAGGACCATCTCCATGAGTTCCGTGCAAGCAAGCTCCGAACCCGGTAGACAGTCGAGCACCTGAACGCCGTGTTGAGCATACAGCTCTTCTCGCTGCCTTATGCGCTCAACGTATGTATTTTCAAGCTCGATCCACCAGTCGGGCTCCATCTTTGTCAAAGCTGAGAGGATCAGTGACTAGAGAGTATAAACGCTAGCCACACTCACACATGGTCTGGTGATATGGCCACCTGAGGGGTCGGTATGGTCGAGGCTTGGCTGATCGCATGTCAAAGTCGACGTATGGTCTCGGTCCTGGGACGCCGCTGAGTCTCGTATAGTCCGGAAAAGTACCTAGCGCTTGGATCTCCGCCACAGTAAATCCTGTGCATGTGCTATGTTGCGACAGATCGGGAGTAAGCGTGTCTCTGTCATGTGGAATCTGAGGTGAGACTAGCGTTGGTGTCGTCCCGATTTCATAATCGGCCTCGTGTCGTCGCTGCGGCGGAAACGTGAAACGAAGCTCGGATGAGAGGCCGGAGGCTGATGGCAACTTCTCCTTAGATGCCGCTCGACCTGGCCTTTCTTTCGCCTTGCCAAGAACCGGCAACGACCATTGACGATGTCGGTAAATTCTTTCAGAGATTTTGTATAGTAGTAGCAACGATGTAGCAGTCACGAGGAAAAGGATGGCAGTGTAGGGACCGGATGAAGAGGACACGAAGGAGTACATATCATCTCGTACTGCCATTGGATGCAGAAAGTGGGCATGAGGGAATCTGTGAACACTGGAGAGGCTTACTTTTGTCTTCATATATGCCTCCATACCAAGAAGGCATTATGCTGTGCAGGAGGGGTAAATGCAAGGACACATGATAAGAAAGATAGTGGCTAGAAAGAGGTAAATAGTCCCTGCCAAGTGAGGAGCACTTGGAAGATGAATGTCGGCTAACCTGATACCGTTGCCAACTTTTTATAGAGTTAGTTACTGACTATTACGGTACCAAACCGCGGTCCTCCTGACGACTTCGCCCGACCTCTCACGAATGCCTTGGTGTTTCTTCTCAACAGCACATTCACACAGTGCGGGCCAGCTCGCCGCCAATTGCATGCAGACCATCTGGACCCGGGTTGCGCGAGCATCATCGGTCTGCAGATGCGCCAACTGCACCGTAAGATCAGGCGTGATTCGTCACGCTGGCTCTGCGACAGGAAAGCGCCCGACCAAGTACCTCACATCTTCGACCCTTCTATATTCAACCATCTTCGCACTCGCTGCCACAACTGATGCCCTAGCAAAGGAGCATCGCAATCAGAAATGGGACATTGCAATCGCGGCTGCGAAACAGAGTATCGAGAAGCTCGACCATCAAGCAACTCAAGAACAGGCCCAACCACAGGAGGTAGTTGCGGTGGATCTAAATGATGAGATTATCGACAACCCTTCCAAGCTAGATCCGATCGTCGCCTGGCCTGCGAGCACTGGGCAAGAATATGTTCAAGCCAATTTTGCACCACAATCGGTACATGCATCGAAAACGGTTTCGAAGGGAGAAAGGTGGAAGAGTTTGGAGCCACAAGAAGCTGCAGCGGACTGGTCTTGCCATCGACAAGTTGACTCTACAATCGCTACTGCATCTGGAACAGCTTGGGGCGCTTGCCAATGTACCTTCCCATGACTTCAATGATACGATGAAACTCCTGGTCAAAAGATCTAGACTGGAACTCGAAGACTACCTGAAAGAGGTCAACCGCCGGATACAGGCCATAGCGGCAATAAAGTCTTCAGAGGATGAAGGCGCTTTTTGCTTCGACTAGCAGCCTGTTCGCCCCCTACACGCAAGAGGACATGCGACAGTATAGTAAAATCGCAGACAACCTCGACCGACGGTTAGAAGAGGTTATTGCAAATTGTCATGACGGCACAATGACAAAAACATCGCTAGTACTCTCTGTGCTCAACCAGCTGACAGCAGCTGCGGCGCCTCCCAGAATCGAAAGCTGGAATCGCTTGATCCAGGGATTCTCGAATGCGAAAGTACACATGGGTATAACGCGCAGCGTGATCAACAACATGAGGAAGTGTCACACGCGTGTCAATGAAGAAACCTTGATCGCTATCTTCGACCATTACCGTCGGACATGCGATCACGCCAGCTTCTGCGAATGGGTGGAGCTGATGCAAGGAATGCGACAGGGATTAATGCTTGCCCGACCTGGTATCAACATCACGGAAGCCTCGCAGGGCAGACTAGTTCGAAAAGGTCAAGATGACAAGGCAAAGACTATTCAGAAACCAACCGCCACTCCTCAGGTGTTCGGCGCTCTCATCAGTGGTGTCCTAAGCTTTGATGGGTTTGATGCTGCGTTGCACATGTGTCAGATTATGGGAGTGCAAGGCTGGGGTCTGTCGGTCAATGGGTTGTTGCCGCTCATCGACGATTGCGCTCGACGGCGGGACTGGAATTCAGGGCAAGCTGTTTGGCAGCACATTCGGCGGATTCTGCAAGGCGCCGCACGTGACGGAAGGTCAGAAACCTTTGCACGTACGTACCATCGCCTCTCTGTTGAACATGTATCGACAGTGCGACCGTGGGGAGGAAGCCGCTGCACTTTTGAGATCTGCGGAACAGGCAAATGTCGACATTAGCCGTCTCTCAACGTTCATGGAAAAGATACAGCAGCGCGCACAAATAATCGACCGAGGCACACGTGCCATATCCGACGG